>PISX010003043.1:0-146120 GCA_004024625.1 Mellivora capensis
ATTGGGAGGGAGACAAACCATAAGTGACTCTTAATCTCACAAAACAAACTGAGGGTTGCTGGGGGGAGGGGGTCGGGAAAGGGGGGTGGGGTAATGGACATTGGGGAGGGTATGTGCTATGGTTAGTGCTGTGAAGTGTGTAAACCTGGCGATTCACAGACATGTACCCCTGGGGATAAAAATATGTTTATAAAATAAAAAATTAAAATTAAAAAAAAAAAAAAGGAATGAACTATAATAAAAAAAAATGCAAAAAAAAAAAAAAAAAAAAAAAAAAAAAAAAAAAAAAAAAAAAAAAAAAAAAAAAAAAAAAAAAAAAAAAAAAAAAAAAAAGACCTGAAGCCCAAGTCAGCCATATCCATAAAGATTTGATTTGGGGAAAAAAAAAACCAACAGTCCAGGCAGAGGAAACAGCATGTGCCAAAGCCTAGAGGCTTTTCCATTTCTCGGCAGCATCATATGTCCTGGTCTATTGCGGCTCCTTCCTGAGGAGAAAGACGGAGAGAGAGCGAAGAGAAGAGAGAGGAGAGAGAAAGAAGAGTTTCTCTCTTCTTCAGAGAGAAACAGAGAAGGCAAAAGTGTGGGCTTCATGTACAAAGCCCAGGACAACATCTTCTCACAATCTCAGATGGCAGGGTGCCAAGCCCAGCAGTTCCTCAGCCTCTCCCTCCTTCTCCTTTCATTCATGATACTGTTTCCAGTCTCATTGTCCTTCAAGAAACCATGATCCTGCCACCATTTAACCTCTTAACCAGAATGGAAAATAGTCTTGGTTGGGCCTTTTGGCCTTTATTTTTCTCATCTTGAGGACTATAATGTTGGCACACATTTGAGTAAATTACATCTAAAAGTCACTGAATATGCTACCGTACTTGCAACCTGGAATCTTTCCCAGCAACTGACATTCTTGGAATCTTGAGCCTCAAGCCTTCTTTGAGCATCAGAAAGAAGAGATCTCTTGCATCATTTTGGAATTAGGTAGCCCCTCAGAGCCTCCTCCTGCATCTTCTCCATAACCTCATGGTCTTCCCTGATGTGGCTGGTGACATCCCCAGTTCCTACCATACTTTATAACTTGCTCCCTAGAACTTATTGGGGCTCAGGGCAGGGGTTGGGAGTACAGTGCAATCCCAACTATATCATGGGGGCAAGTGACGTGTGTGGGCTTCTTTGGGTTCCTGCTCACCACTGGCAATACTGTTTCTTTGTGGCAGTGCACTCTGCTTTGCAAACAAACCTTTGGAAACCTGCTCTGTCCTCAAGTTAAATCTGCTTATGCTAACCTTCCTCATTAAGTTATATGTAAATAATAATGATACTGATAATGTCTATCAACTATAGAGGGACTACAACATGGAAGATGCTATTCTAAGAGTTCAGTGGGTGTTAAATCATTTAATCCTTACAAAAATATTACAAAGATATATACCATTATTATAATCACTCCCACATTATGAATGAGAAAACTGACAAAGAGAGGTAACATAATTTGCCTAAGGTAAATGGCTGGGATGGGATTTGAACCCAGGCAATTGGGATCAGAATCTATGTTCACAAGAAAGGAAGCTACATTTGTCAAATGCTTTTTCAGAGGATGTGGAGAAAGGGGAACCCTCCTACATTGTTGGTGGGAATGTAAGCTGGTGCAGCCATTCTGGAGAACAGTATGGAGGTTCCTCAAGAAGTTGAAAATCGAGCTACCCTACCACCCAGCAATCACACTACTGGGTATTTACCCTAAAGATACAAATGTGGTGATCCAATGGGGCACGGGCACCCAAATGTTTATAGCAGCAATGTCCACAATAGCCAAACTATGGGAAGAACCTAGATGTCCATCAACAGATGAATGGATAAAGAAGAGGTGGTATGTCTATACAATGGAATACTATGCAGCCATCAAAAACCACTGAAATCTTGCCATTTGCAATGATGTGGATGGAACTGGAGGGTATTATGCTAAGTGGAATATGTCAACCAGAGAAAGACAATTATTATATGATCTCTCTGATATGAGAAACTTGAGAGGCAGGGTGGGGGTCATGGGGGATAGGGAGGGAAAAATGAAACAAGATGGGATTGGGAGGGAGACAAACCATAACTCTTAATAACTGAGACTCTTAATCTCAGGAAACAAGCTGACAGTTGCTGGGGAGGGGGTAGGGATAGGGTGGCTGGGTTATGGACACTGGGGAGGGTATGTGCTATGGTGAGTGCTGTGAATTGTGTAAGACTGATGATTCACAGACCTGTACCTCTGAAACAAATAATACATTGTATGTTAATAATAAAAAACAGAATCTATGTTCACAAACACCACACCGAACCTCCTCTCCAGAGAAGCCATTACAGACAATTTTAAAGAATAGTATCTTGATAAAATATTATATGGATAAAAACACCACGTAAAAAGAAAAACCTCCAGTAAGCAGAGGGAAGATTAAATATTAAATGTTTCTAAATTCCCAGAAAGATGAAAACTTCTGTTTGTGTGTTATTACAGCCCTAATAATAATCACTAATAATACTGTACATCTCTTGCTGTAGTTAAAATGATTAAAAAGTCTCTCCTGAATTGATTTATGCATATATATCACTCATTACTTACTAGATAATCATCCATCTCAATTTGCCCTGGAGTAATGGAAACTGCTTACTAAAAATATTATCAATCTAAGTATTTGGGAATTACACAAAATATTTGCATAAGATATATATCAACTGGTGGAGACTTTTTAAAAATCCCAGATAAGTATATGAGACATTTTGCCCATCACTTGTCTTTTTTTTTTTTTTTTTTAAAGACCACCGTGGTATATATAAATTTTATTTTATTTTTTCACTGTGGTATATATAAGTGAGCTTGTTTCTTCATCTGTAAAAATAGGGTTAATAATGACTACCCCATTGCAAGCATTCCTTGAGAGTGTGAGCACAGATGTGGTTTATAAACTGTAAAGCATTCTGAGATGCTGACTCCTTTTGCTCAAAAGCTTGAAACATAGTCTTTGTTTTTGATATTTGAAAATTATCCTCTCTCTCCTGCTCAACTGAAATGAAAATAGATTCATAGATTTCGGTATTTGACAATATCTAAAACTTGCATTCGTTGACTACTCCAGGTTTTAGGCTTCTGTTGTGAGGACCTGGGGAATAGGAGAAAAACCAGACCTATTGGAAGCCAGCAGAGTCTGTCGTCATCCAGCAGCTGCGCTGGTGATTCCATGACTCCTCTCCCTAGTGATCGTTCCCTGTCCAATGAATTCATGTTGCTTTTTCCTCTGGGGTTCACCATTTTGAGGTGGAGAACTCTCTGTATTACTTTTGCAGCAACTAATTAACCAGCTGATTGGCTGTCTTCACTATCTCCTGGCTCTTAACGCATCGTGGGTACTGTCTCTGTCTTTTGCTTTCTGACTTTTCCTTGCATTCCTCTGCGCTTTGCAGCCCTCCAACACTGAGCATGGGCTAAGAAGTGAGCTGGTTGCACAGCCACTTAGGGCACTGATCTTTAAGTGTTACTATTATAGCTCTGAGATAAATCATAGGCGTGATTGCCCATTAATTCAGCTTTTCACAAAAATTTTTTTTTTATTATTAAAATAATTTTATTTATTTATTTATTTATTTGAGAGAGCATGAGTGGGGGAGAGGGGCAGAGGGAGAGAGAGAGAGAGAGAATCTCAAGCAGACTCCTCCACTTAGCGGGGACCCCAATATCGGGCTCAATCCCAGTACCCTGAGATCATTACCCAAGCTGAAGATGGAGGCTTAACCGATTGAGCCACCAAGGCGCCCCCACAAGAGATTTCTTGCATTCTAATGAATTGTTTGGCTCTTATCTGTCTGAAGAAGATACTGGCACTCATGTGGAAACTGGAACAGCAACAACATTCCCCTCCAGGGCTGACACTACTTGGAAGATAGTCACGTTTCATTTTATATCGCATATTCCTGTTCACTGGAGTGACTCTGAAGAAGAAGCAGTAGGAAGAGGGAGATGACTGTACCAATGTCTGAGGCTGATATTTACACAATTGGTTGATTCCACCAACCCTATTTTAACCCAGACCATTATTGGTAAAGAAATGTTCCGTGACTTTCTTTGTCCTGTAGAACTCCTTTTTTCTTTTTTTTAAAAGATTTTATTTATTTATTTGACAGACAGAGATCACAAGTAGGCAGAGAGGCAGGCAGAGAGAGAGGAGGAAGCAGGCTCCCCGCCGAGCAGAGAGCCCGACGTGGGGCTCCATCCCAGGACTCTGGGATCACGACTGGAACTGAAGGCAGAGGCTAAACCACTGAGCCACCCAGGCGCCCCTGTAGAACTCCTTTTGAAGATTGCTTTACCCATTTAAGCTTGCACTGATTTTAAATTCATTTATTTATATTTTTATTGAAATACAGTTGACACACAATGTTGCATTAGTTTTATATGTACAATACAGGGATTCAACAAATGTATGTGTTAAGCTCACTACAAGCATAGCTACCATCTGTCATGATACAACGCTGTTGTAGCACCCTAGAGTATATTCTCTGTGTTTCCTATATTTCTACATTTCATCCCTGTGACTTATTCATTCCATAACTGGAAGCCTGTATCTCCCACTCCCTTTCACCCGTTTTGTCCATCTCTCCATCACCCTCCCCTCTGGCAACTATTCGTTTGTTCTCTCTATTTATGGGTCTGTTTTTGGTTTTTGTTTGTTTCTTCATTTGTTTTCTAGATTCTATGAATAAGTGAAATTATTTGATAAGCTTGCACTATTGTTAAGGCTAGGAAAGATCAAGAAAAGAAGAGAAAGAGAAAAGTTTGATGCATTCATTCTTTTCAGAACTTCATGATTCCACATTTAAAAAGAGGACTTACATGATTTAATGGCAATGCTTAGTTACTTACATAAATGGTTTCAATGCTAAGAACTGCTTATGTCAAAATAGCCTGAATATCTGTGTTTGACCGAGAGATGGTTATGAAAATTTTTGTAACCAAAAATTATAAAATAAAGGTTAAAAAGATCAAATTTATAGCTAAATACATATTTATGTGTTGATTTAAATAATTGCAGGGCCCTCATATGCTAATTAGCAACATATTCTTGTTCATTTTTTTTACCTGGAATATAATTTTATGTTTTAAATTATTGTAGCAGGTCATGGCTGTTGCTGTGATTCTAAAGAAACTTGCTCATAGTTATAATGTGTTCAGCAAAGTTCTGTGGAACAAATATATATTTTCCCATCTGTTGTCCCTGAACACAGTTATAATAAAGGTATTATGAAATATGGTCTGCTTTAAGAGGATACAATTGGAATGCATTTCCTAGAAATGCACAGCTTTGGAAAGTAAGTATCATTAATATTGGATATAATTTTCCTTGAAAAACCAGGCCATTGCTTCTACCAGCGCTGTTTTTGAGTTCTTGTGTATGTTTCCACCTTTTGTTCTTTTTCCTCATTGTGAGAAGTTGCTATTTCCAACATCTGAAATCATTATTTTCATTAAATAATCATGAATTTCACTCCTTTACAAAACTATTACATGCTTATGGCAGAAAAAGTAGAAATTAAGCAAAAGCAAAAATGAGTCACATGGAAAATTAATATCACCCTTAAAAGTAATCTTTGCTCACTTTTTTCATATCTGTATATCCCTGTATGGATTCACCTGTGTATATGGGTAGGCACATACATACATACACATACTATCCTTTCCTTTTTATGAAAAGACAGATCTTACTTCGTATTGCGCTTTTCCCCCTTAAATATCTGATTGGTATACTACTAGGTATATTTGGTTATCAGTGTCTCTATTTCTTTTTTGAAAAAAGCACTCATGTACTTGTTTATTGCAAAAACCCAAATAATTTTGAAATGTGTATCACAGGAAGTAAATATCATTATATTCTCCTATGGTGTCACTGTAATCCTATTCCCCAGAGAAAACTGCTTATATTTTGCCAAAAATATTTGATCTGAATGTCTAGTCCAGATTTCAACTTAATTTTTGGTTGTAGAAAGCACAAGGGATAAGTGAATCGTGTGTATAATACCACAACTTCAGTGACCCAGAGGTGGGGCATTCGAAAGGACAAGTGGTACAGGGCTCTTTTCAAACACTTTTAGAGGATCAATTACTAAAAATAGACTGCTAGGTCACAGAAGGTTCATATTTTTAAAATTTGTAACCATATTTGTTTCTTCTGAAATGTGTTTATTCTTGTTTTAATGGTCTTTCATATAGGTTATGAAACATTTATATAGTTTATGAAATGAGACTTCATTCATATAGCTTCATATAGCTTATGAAACATTTCTCCCAGATTATTTATTTTTTAAAAAGATTTTATTTATTTATTTGACAGACAGAGATCACAAGCAGGCAGAGAGGCAGGCAGAGAGAGAGAGGAAGGGAAGCTCCCCCTTCTCAGGCTCCCCACTGAGCAGAGAGTCTGATGCGGGGCTCGATCCCAGGACCCTGGGATCATGATCTGAGCTGAAGGCAGGGGCTTTAACCCACTGAGCCACCCAGGTGCCCCATTTCTCCCAGATTTTAATTTTGTAATTTATCTTTTAAGTTTGTTGAGGATATCTTTTGTCAAACAAAAGTTTTATATTTTCATGTGGTAAAATAAGCCACTCCTTCTCTTTTTTTGGTTTCTGGGTTTTGTGTTGGTATATTTTCTTACACAGATAGTCTCAGACTTATGATGGTTTGACTTATGACTTTCCAACTTTATGATGTTTTGAAAGCAATACACATTCAATAGAAATCAAACTTCAAATTTTGAATGTGGATCTTTTTTTCAGGCTAGTGATACATGGTATGATCCTTTCTTGTTTTGCTTTTTAAAAAAAATATTTTATTTATTTGAGAGAGAGAGATAGACCTGGGAAAAGTGCAGAGGGAGAGGGAGAGAATCTCAAGCAGTCTCCGCACTGAGTGTGGAACCTGACTCTGGGTTCCATCTCATGACCCTGAGATCATGAGATGAAACCAAGGGTCCAGGGCTTAACTGACTGAGCCACCCAAGTGCTCCAATCCTTTCTTATGATGCTGGGCGGGGACAGCAGCCCCACAATCATGAAGGTGAACAACCGATATACTTACAAACACTCTATTTTTCACTTTCAGTACAGTATTCAGTAAATTACATGCAATATTCAGCACTTCATTATAAAATAGGCTTTCTGTTAGATGACTTGCCCAACCATAGGTTAATGTAAGTGTTTGGAACACGTTTAATGTAAATTAAGCTAAGCTAGGAGACTCAGTAGGTTAGGTGTATCAAATCCATTTTCAACTTATGGTATTTTAAATTTGCAATGGGTTTATCCAGGTGTAAACCTGTTGTAAATCAAGGAAGATCTATAATTTGAAAATTTAATCTGTGATTATAGTTTTTGATTTTTAACATTATATTTGTTTTTTTTCCTCTTTCCCCATTTTCTTGAATAGACTTGCCAAAGTATTATCTATTTTATTGATCTTTTCCAAGTATTAGCTTTTGGGTGAAGTTATCAATTCCAAAGTTTTCTGTCTTCATTTATTAGTTTCTGAATTTATGTTTATTAATTCCTTTTTGTACTTTTTGACATTTTTTCTTTTCCTCTAACTTCCTTGGTTAAGAGCTCATTTAATTTATATTCATTTTTAAAAAATTCCTTGGATAAAACAAACATCCAGAAGTATGGTTTTCTTGTGAAAATCTGCTTTGAAGCTATCTCATGGATTTTGACCCATGATGGTCTGAAATCTATGAATTTAAGATTTTTTATGCGTCTCCATAAATTTCTTTGAAAAGAATTTTTTTAACATATAATGTATTATTTGTTTCATGGGTATAGGTCTGTGAATCATCAGTCTTATGCAATTCACAGCACTTACCATAGCACATATCCTCCCCAATGTCCATAACCCAGTCACCTTATCCCTCAGCCCCACCTCCCAGCAACCCTCAGTTTGTTTCCTGAGATTAAGAGTCCCTTATGGTTTGTCTCTCTCCAATTCCATCTTGTTTCTTTTTTCCCCTCCCTGCTCCCCATGACCCCCACCCCGCCTCTCAAATTGACCTCATAACAATGAGAGATCATATGATAATTGTCTTTCTCTGATTGACTCATTTCGCTTAGCATAATACCTTCTAGTTCCATCCATGTCATTGCAAATGGCAAGATTTCAGTGTTTTTTGATGGCTGCATAGCATTCCATTACATCTATCTATCTATCTATCTACATATATATATATATATATATATATATATATATATATCACCTCTTCTTTATCCACTCATCTATTGATGGACATCTAGGCTCCTTCCATAGTTTGGCTATTGTGGACATTGCTGCTATAAACATTCGGGTGCCCATCCCCCTTTGGATCACTCACTTGTATCTTTAAGGTAAATACCCAGTAGTGCAATTGCTGTGTGGTAGGGTAACTCTATTTTCAACTTTTTAAGGAACCTCCATACTGTTTTCCAGAGTGGCTGCACCAGCTTCATTCCTACCAACAATGTAGGAGGGTTCCCCTTTCTCTGCATCCTCGCCAACATCTGTCATTTCCTGACTTGTTAATTTTAGCCATTCTGACTGGTGTGAGGTGATATCTCATTGTGGTTTTGATTTGTATTTCCCTGATGCCGAGTGATGTGGAGCACTTTTTTATGTGTCTGTTGGGCATTTGGATGTCTCCTTTGCAGAAATGTCTGTTTATGTCGCCTGCCCATTTCTTGATTGGATTCTTTGTTCTATGGGTGTCAGTTTGCTAAGTTCTTTATAGATGCTGTATACCAGCCCTTTAACCGATATGTCATTTGCAAATATCTTCTCCCATTCTGTCGGTTGTCTTTGGTTTTGTTGACTGTTTCCTTTGCTGTGTGAAAGCTTTTGATCTTGATGATCTTGATGAAGTCCCAATATTTCATTTTTTCCCTTGATTCCTTTGCTTTTGGTGATGTTTCTAGTAAGAAGCTGCTGTGGCTGAGGTTGAAGAGGTTGCTGGCTGTGATCTCCTCAAGGATTTTGATGGACTCCTGTCTCACATTGGGGTCTTTCATCCATTTTTAGTCTATTTTTGTGTGTGGTGCAAGGAAATGGTCCAGTTTCATTTTTCTGCATGTGGCTGTCCAATTTTCCAAACACCATTTGTTGAAGAGACTGTCTTTTTTCCATTGGACATTCTTTCCTGCTTTGTCGAAGATTAGTTGACCATAGAGTTAAGGGTCCATTTTTGGGCTCTCTATTCTGTTCCATTGGTGTATGTGTCTGTTTTTGTGCCAGTACCATTCTGTGTTAATGATTACAGCTTTGTAATAGAGCTTGAAGTCTAGAATTGTGATGCTGCTGACTTGGTTTTCTTTTTCAACATTCCTCTGGCTATTCAGGTTTTTTTCTGGTTCCATATAAATTTTAGGATTATTTGTTCCATTTCTTTGAAAAACATTGGTGGTATTTTGATAAGGATTGCATTAAAGGTGTAGATTGCTTTAGGTAGCATAGACATTTTCACGATATTTGTTCTTCCAATCCATGAGCATGGAAAGTTTTTCCATTTCGTTGTGTCTTCCTCTATTTCTTTCATGAGTACTTTATAGTTTTCTGAGTAGATTCTTTGCCTCTTTGGTTAGGTTTATTCCTAGGTATCTTATGGTTTTTTGGGTGCAATTGTAAATGGGATCAATTCCTTAATTTCTCTTTCTTCTGTCTTGCTCTTGGTGTATTTCTGTGCGACTGATTTCTGTGCATTGATTTTATATCCTGACACTTTACTGGATTCCTATATAAGTTCTAGCAGTTTTGGAATGGAGTCTTTTGGGTTTTCCACATAAAGTATCATATCATCTGCAAAGAGTGAGAGTTTGACTTTGTCTTGCTGATTCAGATGCCTTTTATTTCTTTTTGTTGTCTGATAGTTGAGACTGGGACTTCCAGTACTATGTTGAATAGCAGTGGTGATGTGCCCTCTATCCCTACAATGTGAAGAGTTTTGATCAAGAAAGGATGCTGTACTTTGTCAAATGCTTTTTCAGCATCTATTGAGAGTATCATATGGTTCTTATTCTTTCTTTTTTTTTTTTAAGATTTTATTTATTTGGCAGACAGAGATCAGAAGTAGGCAGAGAGGCAGGCAGAGAGAGAGGAGGAAGCAGGCTCCCTGGTGAGAAAAGAGCCTGATGTGGGGCTTGATCTCAGGGTCCTGGGATCATGACCTGAGCTGAAGGCAGAGGCTTTAATCCACTGAGCCACCCAGGCACCCCTGGTTCTAGGGTCTTATTTATTGGGAGATTTTTGATGACTACTTCAATATCCTTACTGGTCTGTTCAGGTTTTCTATTTCTTCCAGATATTTATTGGGAGATTTTTCATGACTACTTCAATATCCTTACTGGTTATAGGTCTGTTCAAGTTTTCTATTTCTTCCAGATTGTCAAATTTGCTGCTGTATAGTTGCTCATAATATGTTCTTATAATTGTTTATATTTCTTTGGTGTAGGTTGTGATCTCTCCTCTTTTATTCATGACTTTATTATTTTTTGTCCTTTCTCTTTTCCTTTTGATACGTCTGGCCAGGGGTTTATCAATTTTATTAATTTTTTCAAAGAACCAGCTCCTAGTTTCGTTAATTTGTTCTACTGTTCTTTTGGTCTCTATTTCATTGATTTCTGTTCTGATCTTTATTATTTCTCTTCCTCTGTTGGGTTTAAGCTTTCCTTGCTGTTCTTTCTCCAGCTCCTTTAGGTATAGGGTTAGGTTGTGTATCTGAGACCTTTCTTGTTTCTTGAGAAAGGCTTGTATGGCTATATACTTTCAGGATCACCTTTGCTGTGTCACAAAGATTTTGGACAGTTGTGTTTTCATTTTCATTTGTTTCCATGAATTTTTTCAACTCTTCTTTAATTTCCTGGTTGACCCATTCATTCTTTAGTAGGATGCTCTTTAGCCTCCATATATTTGAGTTCTTCACAACTTTCCTCTTGTGATTGAGTTCTAGCTTCAGAGCATTATGGTCTGAAAATATGCAGGGAATGATCCTAATCTTTTGGTACCTGTTGAGACCTGATCTGTGACCCAGGATGTGATCTGTTCTGGGGAATGTTCCATGTGCACTAGAGAATGTGTATTCTTTTGCTTTGGGATGGAATGTCCTAAATGTATCTGTGATGTCCATCTGGTCCAGTGTGTCATTTAAGGCCTTTATTTCATTGTTGATCTTTTGCTTAGATGATCTGTCCATTTCAGGAGGGGGTTGTTAAAGTCCTCTACTATTATTGTATTATTGTGGATGTGTTTCTTTGATTTTGTTATTAATTGGTTTATATAGTTGTCTGCTCCCATGTTAGGAGCATAGATATTTAAAAATGTTAGATCTTCTTCTTGGACAGATCCTTTAAGTATGATATGGTGTCCTTGCTCATCTCTTATTACAGCTTAAAATCTAATTGATCTGTTATAAGGATTGCCACCCCAGCTTTCTTCTGATGTCCATTAGCATGGTAAATTGTTTTCCACCCCCTTACTTTAAATCTGGAGGTGTCTTTGGGTCTAAAATGAGTTTCTTGCAGACAGCATATTGATGGGTTTTGTTTTTTTATCCATTCTGATACCCTGTGTCTTTTGATTGGGGCTTTTAGCTCATTTACATTCAGGGTAACTATTGAAAGATATGAATTTAGTGCCAATGTATTGCCTGTAAGGTGACTGTTACTGTGTATTGTCTCTGTTCCTTTCTGGTCTGTTACTTTTAGGCTCTTTTTTTTTCTTTTTTCTTTTTTTTTTTTCTTTTTTTTGCTTAGATGACCCCTTTCAATATTTCCTGTAGGAAATATTTGGTGTTTGCAAATCCTTTTAGTTTTTGTTTGTCCTGGAAGCTTTTTATCTCTCCTTCTATTTTCAGGTGACAGCCTAGCTGGATATAGTATTCTTGACTGCATATTTTTGTTATTTAGTGCTCTGAATATATCATGCCAGTCCTTTCTGGCCTGCCAGGTCTCTGTGGATAGGTCTGCTGCCCATCTAATATTTCTACCATTGTATGTTACACACCTCTTGTCCCGAGATGCTCTCAGGATTTTCTCTTTGTCACTGAGATTTGTAAGTTTTACTTTTGGACAATGAGGTGTGTGGACCTATCTTTATTGATTTTGAGGGGTAAGTTCTCTGTGCCTCCTGGATTTTGATGCTTGTTTCCTTTGCCAAATTATTAGGGAAATTCTCTGCTAGAATTTGCTCTAATATACTTTCTGCCACCCCCTTCTTCTGGGATCTCAATTATTCTAAAATTGTTTTGTCTTATGGTATCACTTATCTCTCAAATTCTCCCCTCGTGGCCCAATAGTTGTTTGTCTCTCTTTTGATCAGCTTCTTTATTCTCCATCATTTGGTCTTCTATATCACTAATTTTCTCTTCTGACTCATTTATCCTAGCAGTAGGAGCCTCCATTTTTGATTCCCTCATTAATAGCTTTTTTGATTTCAATTTGTTTAGATTTTAGTTTCTTTATTTCTCTAGAAAGGGATTTTATTTCTCCAGAAAGGGATTTTCTATTATCTTCCATGCTTTTTTTGACCCCAACTAGAACCTTGATAATTGTCATTCTGGACTCTAGTTCTGACATATCACTAATGTCTATATTGATTAGGTCCCTAGCCATTGGTACTGCCTCCTGTTCTTTTTTTGGTGGTAGTTTTTCCACCATGTCATTTTATTCAGGTAAGAATAGATGAATGAGATAAAATACTAAAAGGGTAGCAATGACCCCAGAACAACATACACTAAGCAAATCAGAAGAGACCCAAAACCAGGAGAAGAAAGAAGGAAAAAAAGATATATATATATATATATATACACAAATGTATATATTTATATAATAAATATATAGTTTATAATTCATAAATATATTTAATTATTAGATTTATATTTATTATCACATTAATTATTAATTATTATATATTGATCGCATGCATTAATATATAATTATTATATATCATATAATATATTATATTAATATTATATTTATTATATTATAATTAAATTATAAATATATATTTATAATCAAATAATATATTTTATATAAATATATTTATATAATAAATATAATATAATAATAATATAATAAATATAATATAATAATATAATAAGTAAATAAATAAATAAATATATGTATGTATTAGACTGGTGAAGAGAACAGAGCTACACACTTGATTTTGGGTGTATTTTGGTCTGTTAGAAGAAACTACCTCCCAAACTTTTAAAGAAAGAAAAAACATATATATACAAAAATAAGGGTAAACACAATGAAGGGATGGAATATGACTGTAATGATCAAAATTTTAAAATATTCTAAAAAACAATTGATCAGATAAGAAGTTGGTTGAAAAAAGAAAAAAAAAGGGGAAAGAATGGTTTATTTTGATCTGTTAGAAGTTGTATCCCAAAATTTTAAAGAAAGAAAAACTTATATGTATACAAAAAATAAGGTTAAATACAATGAAGGGATTGAATATAACAATAAAAATTTAAAAAGATTTTTAAAAAGGTATTGATAAGATAAAATAGTTTAAAAAGGTCAAAATAGGAAAGAAGAAAAATTTAAAAAAATAGAATAAGGAAAAAATAAACTTCAAAAACTTAATTTTGAAAGACTAAAGAATCATGGGAAAAAAGCCATGAATTGTATGTGTTGCTTTCCCCTAGCTCTGGAGTTCCTCAGTTCTCATTGATCCATGAACTTGGTCTTGGCAGGATGTTCTTATTGATCCTCTGGGGGAGGGGCCTGTTGTGATTCCCAAATGTCTTTGCCAGAGATGGAATTGCACTGCCCTTGCCAGGGGCCAGGCTAAGCAATCTGCTTGGTTTTGCTCTCGGGAGCTTTTGTTCTCTGAATGGTTTCTGTACCACTTTGGAGGATGGGAATGAAG
This sequence comes from Mellivora capensis, assembly GCA_004024625.1. NCBI lineage: Eukaryota > Metazoa > Chordata > Mammalia > Carnivora > Mustelidae > Mellivora > Mellivora capensis. The sequence goes on from PISX010003043.1 coordinate 13,925, forward strand.
ATGGCAGCCTCCCAATCTCCAGGCCCATAGGAACCAAGAGCTCAGTGTGCCTTCAAAGAAAAGCAATCAATCACTCCCATCTCCCTGGTCTCTGATCACGCTCTGTGCTCACCCGGCCTGTGACGAAGCATTTCTAACTCTGGCACACAACCCTGTTTGGAGTCTCCAAACCCAGCAGATTCCTGCTGCATACTCCCATGCCATTCCCCCTGGAGGAGGAAGGAGGGGATCTCCCCAGATCTGCCTCCTGTGGGGTTCCTGCTCAAAAAGCAGTGGCCCAACTGCCTCGGATCACCTTTTAAGGTATCCCCGACCTGAAAGCACACTCCTCAGTCCATCTCTGTATCTGGCTTCCCTGCTCTGATACATGGAAGCTCTGCTACACTCAGACACCCCTGGTCTCTTTGTGACCATGCAGGTCCTGAGACCACACTGTCCTTGCCAGGGCTCCACCTCCTGCTTAGCTTCTGGAGTAACGTCCGTCAGTGGAGCAGACTTCTAAAAGTTCTTATTTTGTGCTCTGCTGCTCCATCACTTGCCAGGAGTCGGCCCCTCCCCCCATGGTCTATCTTCCTGTATGTCACCTTTGATTCACTTCTTTGCACTTCCTACCTTCCAGAAAGTGGTTGTTTTTCTGTTCCTAGAATTACTGCTCTTATTCTCTCTCCTGTTGAGTTTGTAGATGTTCAGAATGGTTTGATAGCTATCTAGCTCAACTCCTGGGACATGATGATACTTAGGTCTCCTACTTCTCTGCCATCTTGCACCTCCCCAGGTGGATATCCATAAATTTCTAAATGACAATGTTTCTATCCTAATTCAGAAAATATCCCACATAACTAAGTCAAAATTCATCTTTTGTTATATCTGTACATAATCCTGATGGTCTTCTATTAGTTTCATTAGACCTCACTACACTTAGCAAACCTGAATATTTGTGGTTTAAATAAAGAAGTAAATTTATAAAGCATGTATACTGATGTAGTTATTTCCAGTGAAGTATTCTAAAAGGACAGGTTGATTTTGTTTTTATTTTTTTCTATGACTTTTTTTTCATCACTAAATATCTCGAGTGGAATTGGATTTGAAGTGTTTTGTACTTTAGAATGTTAGTGGAGGTCACTGAGCAGTGAATTTCTGTGAAAAGCTACTACCTTTCATGATAAATGAAAGCGAAAAAATTAATTGTGAAAATACGTTATTAAGAACTAGCATTTATTTCAAAAAGGTTATTATTTTGTAGTCCTGGATGTTGTATAAATCAAAATTGAAGTAAAAATAGAAACATAAATTTACAAGAGTTAATATCATCTGAATACTTAATCTTCTATTACTACTATGACACAGTGAAGTTTCTTCAGTGTTTCTAAATAACCAACTGAGAGTCTTAAATAAAAAGGAAACCACCAATCTAGAAAATTTAAACTAGAACTGTGTAGATTTTGTAATGGAAACAGCACTAAAATTCAATTTGCTTTTTCTGGACTTTTTCCCAGTTTTATTTTGCTTGAGAGGAAATAATATTTTTCTTAATACTAACAAAGCCATTTTTTAACTAACAAAGATAATTATAAATAAATGTCAGAATAGTTTGTTGATGTAAAAATCTCATTAGACAGGAAACATGTGGATTCTTACCAAGCTTACATTACAATCTCAAATATAAGCTCAAATACATTTAGATCCTTAAAACTTCTTTGCCAATGAACTTCTTCAGAGAGTTCATATATTATAATATTTCAATCTATACAAATAATTTTCACTTAATTCTATTCTATTAAACTTTAATTTCAAATTTTTAATTCATTTCTTGAAGTGGAAAAACAAAAGCCCTTATGTTTATCTCTCCAAATAAAAGTGTGCTTAGAAATTATGAAAGCATCTTAATCTCCTGGGTTTTTCTTTCTTAGATATCTCATTTGGAACTAATAGAAAAATTAGAAGTTAAAACACATTTAAAAACCTTGTTTGTACAAAGAAACAGAACAAAAGTAAAAATGCCCCAAACTACCTCATTATTCAGTGTCCCAAGCCAAGTGAAATATGTTATGTGAAAAAGAATGTGGGGAAATGTGTCTAAAAATCGAACGAAACAATACAGAAAAAGTTTAAAGATGAAGTAAAATGGAAACTGTTAACTGTTGGTTTTGTGTCTGAATGTGGGAAATAAAGAAGTTATGTAACTGTGTTTTTCTAGCCCTCTCCCCCTTCCTCTGATCTTTGAAGTGTGTCACTCTTTCATTTTGCCATTCAACAGTCTGACATGCAAAAGCTTTGTTCAGACAGTTTAATTTAATCACTGCCACTGGTTCAACAAGATGATAAAATCCCCTATGCTGTACAACGGCCAACATCCAGCTCACTCTTATCTGATACTGTTTGAAGCTTCTCTCATGAATGCATGCTGATAACACAAGAACTCCAAACATGTCATAAACAATATATTAATGCCCCAGTTGGAATTCCATTAGAATAAGAAGTATATGAAGTTTAGGCCGTTCAAGTGGGCCAATGTAATAAAATGTAATTTGGACTAATCTTCCCAAAGAATGTCCTGTTTTTGAAGCTGACAGTCTCCTATCACATGCAAAAGTAATTGCTTGTTGACTGCACTGCAGACTTTTGAATCATGGCCTTTGTGCTTCAAGCACCTTCCAGGTGTCTCAGCTAGAAGACAATCTGTCTCTTTGTTTGAATGGAAAGACATCTCAACTATAAATAATAAAACAAGAAATGAGTATTTTAATGAACATTGCTCATCTAGATTGGAATTTGGAAATCTGAGACAGGAGTAGTTTAAAGTCAAAACACAACAGAACACTTATTCTTTGAAGTGTTCGTTTCAATGACCATGTCTTTAAATTTCACTAATTTAGAAGGTATGGCAATACCACAGATATTTATGGATAAAGTGGAGAAAATGCAAAACTCTTGGAGGAAAGATGAAATTGTAGTTTTGCAATTTAATGAAGTATCCATAAAATGTTTTTTTCTTCTTTTAGTATTAAAAATATTATGCATGAAAGGATTGCTGATCTGATTAAATTAAATGCTACTTACTCGAGAAACTATTGAAAGAAGCAGGACACTGCCCGGTAAGTTACCATATGAAATGTGTATGTACTACTTACTCTTCCAGGCACTGCTCTAAATGTTAGTTTGGAATGGCACAGGTGGTGAAAAGTCAACAGATTTTGGATAGATTTTGAAGGCAGAGATAACAGCCTTTCCTGATGGGCTGGATAGAGGTATGAGAGAAAGAGGAGTCAAGAATGCTTCTTAAGTTTTCTGTTCTTTACCCTTGGAAAGATGGAGTGGCTGGTGATACAGGCAGACCAGCTGGTGGAGCAGATTTGGGGAAAAGAATGGAAGTTTGGTTTTGAGCGAGTTGATGTTGCACATTCTGAAACACTCTTAACAATTTTTGTTATCTGGCAAACTTCTGTTTGTCTTTTAAGAATCATTTCAGGCATTCCTTGATCATCGCCCCCTTTCCTAGGTAGGGTCATTTGTTTTCTTCTGGACCCAGTGGCATTTGCTGTAAACCTCCTGATATACTTGACGGACATTGCCTTTTCTATACACTGTCATGGTTTAACTCTGTATCCCTGGAACCAGCACTTAGTACCTGCATTAATTAGTATGTATAGAATAAATGAAAAAAAATGAAGTCACTTTAGGTCCAAATAGTGATCTTATAATTTGTGAAAATCAGAAAATTTAAAGAAAACTAGGCCTTTGATTTAAGTGAAGAAAGGTCTACATGATGCTCTTTTGCTAAGACTTCCAAGATAGTTGATTAATTGCAAGGTTATTCTTACAGTTTTGTGGACCCACAAGAGATTCTACCAGTGTTTAAGATAGGGAAGATACTCTAGTTACAAGGCAAATTGTAGTTTTCCCACATCCTTTAACACTACCGCTTATTACCTCCTGTTATGGGTTGAGTTGTTTCCCCCAAATAGAAATGTTGAAGTCTTAACCTCCCACTACCTCAGAAAGTGACTTTATTTAGAAACAAGATCTTTACAGAGGTAATCGAGTTAAAATGAGGTCCTTGGGGTGAGCCTGACTAATGTGGCAGGTGCCCTTATACAAAAAGGAAATGTGGACACAGAAGACATTACAGAGAGGGAAGATGATGTGAAGAGACAAGACAGACGTATGGCTGAAGTAATGCATCCCAAGCCCAGGAATGCCAGCGATTGCTGGTAAATGCCAGAAGTTAGAAGAGACAAGGAAGGACTCCCTTTGAGCTATCAGAGAGAGTGGGGTCCTGCCAATACCTTAATTCTGGACTTGGAGCCTCCAGAAATGGGAAATTAGAAATTTCTGTTACTTTAAGCTATGGAGGTTTTGATACCCTGTTAGGATAGACCTAAGAAACTATTACTCCTCTTCTTCACATTTTCCCAATGGAAGATAAATTACCACATGACTACATGCTTATTCTATAGTGAAGCAATATAGCATGTGTTTAGGAACACGTATCCTAGGGCATGTGGGTGGCTCAGTGGGTTAAGCCTCTGCCTTCAGCTCAGGTCATGATCTCAGGGTCCTGGGATGGAGCCCCGCATTGGGCTCTCTGCTCAGCGGGGAGCCTGCTTCCCCCTCTCTCTGCCTGCTGCTCTGCCTACTTCTGACCTCTGTCTGTCAAATAAATAAGATCTTTAAAAAAAAAAAAAAAGGAACACGTATTCTAGTCTCTGACGGTTCAAGTTCAAATCCTGACTCTAGGGCTTACTGGGTGTGTGACCTTAAGAAATTTCCATAACCCCCCACCCTGAGCCTCAATTTCCTCTGTTGTAAAACAGAAATAATAAGACATATACTTTAAGTCATTATATCATTATCATATTATTATTAAAGTCATATACTTTAAGACTTAAGTGGAATAATACACATTAAGCATTTGAAGTAAGCTTGGCATATAGTTCATATAGAATGAAGATTAGTTTGCTAAGTTTTCTAGATGCACAGAGAACTGTAAATTCTACTTGGGAATGTGGGACTGGTAATGGGGGTGCCCCTTCACAAAAAAAGTTTAAGATGTCAGGAACTCAGATTCCATTAACAAACTGGACTCAGTAGTTTATGATAAAAAGATTTTTTACTTATTTATATTTTCCTTTGCCTAGGAGATTCCAGTAAAACCAAAGGGGGCCACACAACTTTTTAAAAAATGACTTTATCAAGGTATGATTGACATGCAAAAATTACATATATTTTAAGTGTAGTATTTGAAGTTTTGACCCATGAAACCATCGCCACAATCAAGATGCTGAACATGTCCATCATGCCCAAGCATTTTCTCATCCCTCTTTGTAACCCCTCTCACACCTCCTCTCCAAAACTCCCACTGCCTCACCGCTGGCCCAGGCAATCACTGCTCTCTGCCTTCTGGCACTACCGATGAGTCTGCATTTTCTAGAGTTGTATATACATGGAATCACACAGCATGTACTCCTTTTGTCTGGCCGCTTTTACTCAGTATAAGTATCTTGAGATTCATCTCAGCTGTTGCGTGTACCAGTAATATATCTGTTTGTTGCTGATTAGTGTTCCATTGTACAGATAGACTACAATTTGTTGACAGGCACTTGGGTTGTTTTGCGCTTTGACTCTCACAAATAACACTACTATAAACAGTCAGGTACAGATTTTTTTATGGACATATGTTTTTCTTTTCTCTTGAGTCAATAGCTAGGCGTGGAATGGCGGATCATATGTCAAGTGTCTATTTAACATTTTAAGAAACTGCGGAAGGGCTGTGCCATTTTACATTCTCACCAAAAGTGTATAAAAGTTCCAGTTGCTCCACATTCTTGTCAGTGCTTGGTTTGGCTGGTTTGTAAGCTTTTAGCCATTCTAATAGGTATGTATATACCAGAATTTAGCCATTCTAGTAGTGTTTAACTAATAATGTTTCTCACTGTGGTTTTAGTTTGCATTTCCCTAATAACTAACAATGTTTGGCGCTGTTTCATGTACTTATTTGGAATTAGTATTACTATCTTTGGCAAAGTGTCTGTTCAAATCTTTTGCTTACTTAAAAAATTGGGTTGTTTTCTTCTCTTCTGAAAGTTTTAATTGAAGTATAGTTGACATATATTGTGTTAGTTTCAGGTGTGCAGTATAGCAGTTCAATAATTACATGCGTTATGAAATGCTTACCATAGTAAGTGCGGTTACCCTCTGTCACCATACAAAGTTATTACAATATTATTGACTATATTTCCTATGCTGTATTTTTCATCCCCGGAACTTACTTACTTTATAGCTGGAAGTTTCTACCTCTTAATCCCCTTCACCTATTTCGCTCAATGTGCCCCACCCCCTTTGCCTCTGGCAACAACCAATTTGTTCTCTGTATTTATGAATCTGGTTCTTTTTGTCATGAATGGCAAGATTTCATTCTTTTTTATGGTTGAGTAATAAGTTATTGTGTATGTGTATATATATCACATCTTCCTTATCCATTTGTCTGTTGATGAACACAGAGGTTGCTTCCACATCTCGGCTAGTGTAAACAATGCTGCTGATAAGCAGACTAGTATATATATTATTTTTCAAGTTAATGTTTTTGTTTTAGATAAATACTGAGAAGTGGAATTACTGAGTCATATGTTATATTTTTGTTTTTAATTTATTAGAACTGAATCATCACTGAACCCATGTTCGGCTGCCTGGCGCTGGAAAAGCGATACTCAAGAGAGGAAGTTTTTTTTTTTTTTTAAGATTTTATTTATTTATTTGACAGACAGAGATTACAAGTAGGCAGAGAGGCAGCCGGGGGGGGGGGAGCAGTCTCCCTGCCAAGCAGAGACCCCGATACGGGGCTCGATCCCAGGACCCTGAGATCATGACCTGAGCTGAAGGCAGAGGCTTTAACCCACTGAGCCACCCTGGCACTCCAAGAGAGGAGTTTTGATTGGAAAGGAGTTAGAGCTTTATTCAGGAGGCTAACAACCTGGGGAGAAGGTGGACTCTTTTCCAAAGGGCAATCCTGGGGTTTCTGCCTGGCCCAGGGGTTTTTAAAAGGGTTTAATCAGTTAAGGGAATGCAGTGGTCTGCGACGTTCTTGATTAAGTACAGACTCCGTGATGATGGCTACGAAGTTATCTCCATGCGTAGTGGTTGTGCAAGAAGTTCTAGTTCCTTGGTAAGGGGGGTAGTTAGAGGGGGAAGGCTGTGCAAGAGGGTCTGGTTCTTAGTACACAGGAGTCATGCAAAAGGGCTCTATTCTTTCTGCAAAGGAGGGCAAGGTCTACAGATGTGCAAAGGGAGGTCAGTAAAGTCATTTGTGCTGCCTTAAAAAAGAAAAACATTTTGCTAAAAAAAAAAATTGCTGGGCTAATCAGAAAGCTGAGGCTGCCTCAAATGTACTTGCTGGCCTCTGTGTTCTGCTCCCTCTTTCCCTGAGGCCAGTTGTCTGCAAATCTCAAGGAAGGTAAATTAGTTCTGTTACAGATCAGGGCCTTAGGTCAGCCAGCAAGTTAACCCTTAAGACTGGCTGGAGTGCTGTTACAGAACCTCCACACTGTCTGGCACAGTGGCTAGACCGATGTACTTTCCCGCCGCTTGTACAGGAGGGTCTATCTTCTCCACATCCTTGCCAACACTTGTTATTTCTTGTCTTTTTGATACCAGCCATTCTGATGGCATGAGGTGATGTCTCATTGTGTTTTCATTTACATTTCCCTGATGATTAAGCATCTTTCATATGTCCTTTGGCCATCTGAATGTCTTCTTTAGAAAAATGTCTGTTCAGGTCCTCTGCCCATTTTTAATTAGATTATTTGTGTTTTTTGGTGTTGCGTTGTATCAGTTATTTATACATTTTGGATATTAACCCCTTATCAGAGATATCATTTGCAAATATACTCTCCCATTCATGGGAATGCCTCTTTGTCTTGATGGTTTCCTTTGTTGTGCAAAATTGGGTTGTTTTCTTATTATTGTTTTAAGAATTCTTTAGGTATTCTAGATAAAATTCCTTTATCAAATATATAATCGGCGAATATTTTCCCCAGCTCTACAATTTGTTTTTTCCTTAACAAAGTCTTTCAAAGAGCAGAAGATTTTAATCCTGATAAAATCACATTTATCAATTTTTTCTTCTATAAATCATGCCTTTAGTGTCATATCTAAGAAATATTTGCGACCCAACCCAAGATTACAAAGATTTTTTTCCTACAGTTTCATTTTGAAATACCATTGTTCTAGTTTTCACACTTGGGTCTATGATTCATTTTGAGTAACTTTTTTTATATAATAATGAAAAGACATACTAATCTGAATAACTAATTTGAATTTTCCTCTTTGTCTGTGAAACCTAGTAAAGCAAAGAAAGGGTGGGGTCTTCCTTTCATTTATTTATTTATTTAAGACAGAGAAAGAGAGAAAGAAGGGACAGAGAGAATGGGAAAGAGCAGAGTGCGAGGGAAAGAGAATCCCAAGCAGGCTCCACACTCAGCACGGAACCCGTTGCAGGGCTCGATTTCGTGACCGTGAGATCACGACCTGAGTCAAAATCAAGAGTCAGATGCTTATCACAACTGACGTTGCTGTGACGTCAACTGATGTTGACGATGTTGGCCAACTGGACATAATACAAAAAAAAGAAAAAAGAAAAAAAAAAGAAAGGCAATGGCAAAGAAAAAATAAGAGTCAGATGCTTAACCCACTAAGCCACCCAGGAGCCCCTTTTCTTTTATTTTTAAGTTCTAACATTGCATAGGTGAGCCAATTTTAACTTTTTTTTTTTTTTTTCAAACACTGGTCTTTCACCCAAGTGACTGTTCTGTTTAAGGTTTCAGTTCTGTGTATAATAGGATGTAACTCAGACTGTGGTCAACTGGTATTTTCTCCAGAGAAAGCATGCCTCAGAGGAATTCTTTTTGACCAAGGCACTTCTGGGCTCTATGTTTTTGGGGTTAAGTGGTGCCTTAACTGTTACTGTAATGTTTCTCCAACAGCCTAAGTGATAGTGCCTTGAAAGAGTTTAGGTGCCTTTCCAAAAGTTTGAATGATGACTGGGAAATAGGGAGAATCGGGCTCAGATATGTTTCCTCAAAGTACATTGTATTTTCTCCAGCAAGTTAGTTACTTCGAATTTTATTGGTGTGCTGAGCACACCTGTCTTTAATTCATTGCATTCTCATAATGGATGAATGGCAACATTGGGTTAAGTGGGAAATAGTTCTAATTTGTTCTGTATATTTCCTTGAGTCTAAAACTTCACTTGGCTATCTCACTGTTCAGCTATTTTTTGCCCTTACTACTGTCCCTGGAGCATAAGGAAAGAGCTTTAGCGTTACTAATTTCAGCAATTTTGAGTGAACAGAATTAGTGTTACATATAAAGTCATTAGAATGGCACTGTTTTGCCTAATTTTTGCTTCCTTGGACTTTATTGGCATGACTATTACTTTGTTATATCTTAGTGAACAAAATAAACCACCTAATATATGTGGCTTCCGTCTTCTGAAATTAATAACATATCAGCAGCTATAAAAATACTTTTCAGGAAAGGATTCCAAGAGATTGTTTTGCTTTCTCTCTTAGGAAAGTGACCAAAAAAAAAAAAAAATCAATCACAATTGCTTTATAAATATGCCTACTATGCACCAATTTCTCGCTTCCTCTTTTAACAAAATTTATCCATCCATTAAGTCATAGACAAGTAAACAAAAATGAATTGTCATTTGCGTTATTTTATTAGTGTCATATGAGATTATGGCATATTATTGACTTCTCCAAGAATATTTTACTTGAGGAGGCACAGTTTAACATGCACAAATCAAGATCAATATTGGATATGCATTAATTTTTCCAAAAATGCTGCAAGGCAATTTTTCTCTACAAATCCTTTGTTGATATTTATAGTTCTATAAAAAATTATCATTGTGGGCAAATGATAGTTTAGCTAAGCTTTAATTATAAGAAATGGATTGTTATTTGCATTGCTACTTTGCATCCCAGATTTATTTACTGACCACTTAATTTATTTGCTCATGCTTTCCCAAAATAAGTCTGGAGAGTTTGAAGCATTTTTGCCAACTCAGTTCATTTTTTAATATCATCAGTTTTTTTCAGCAGATGTCTTTAGTAGTTTAGGGGTTGTTACCTTTTTACCTTCAGTGAATATGTGGGTTTCACTGATATACTCTAAAGTCTGGTTAATATTGTGAAATGAACAGTCATTTCTAGCTCTTAGGTTATTTAAATCATTGCAGAAGATTGAACTTTAAATATAAATATCCTAATATTCCCAAATCATATTTTAGGTTTCATGATTCTATGAAACTCAATGTTTAATTAGTTAATTAGTTTCTCTGTCATAGAGCAAATTGTCTCATGACAGTAGATGCTTATGATATTGCTTTTGCTGTTGTTAATGATGAAAATATGAGAACATGTTTAAGTCAAGCTAATGTCACAAATACATCCTTTAAAATTCCTTTGTGCTTCTCATCTAGCTCAAGTTAAGACTTTTCATTTTTATAAGGGCCTACTCTCATCTTTATCTCAAATGTGTTCTTTAATTCTGCTTGGGTGACAGTATTTTTTAAAAAATCTCTTTTCTCTTTGATTCAGTTTCTTAATCAATTTAAATTTTTGGTATCATATTTAATGGCCTTCATATTGCTAATTATAAACACATTCTTTTTTTAAATTGAGGTATAACTGACATACAACGTTATATTAGTTTCTGGTGTGCAACATATTGATTTGATATTTGTACGTATATATTGCAAAATGGTCACCACAATAAGTCTAATTAAATTCCACCACTGCATATAGTTATAGAATTTTTTCTTGCGATAAGAACTTTTAAGATTTATTCTCTCAAAAACTTTAAAATCTTCAACACAGTCTAATTAGCTACAGTTACCATGCTGTACATTATATCACCCTGACTTACTTGTTTTATAACTGGAAGTTTGTAATTTTGGCTCCCTTCACCCATTTCACCCAACCCTGCCTCTGGCAACCACCAATCTGTTTGTTCTCCTTATCTATCAATTTGGTTTAACACATTCCTTCCCTTATTAGAAAATAAATTTCCCAAGGGCAAAGATCACTTTTTATTCTAATTTAAAAAATGCTTCATTGAGGTATGAATGACATACAAGGAACAGTAGGTATTTGATGTATACAACCTGATGAGTTTAGAGCTGAGTATATACCTGTGAAACCATCCCCACGATCAATGTCATAAATATATGCAGCATCTCTAAATGTCTCTTCTTGAACTTTTAATTTATTTTTGTAGTAAAAATGCTTACAATATCTACCCTCTAAGCAAATGCTTTATGTATACAATACACTATTATTAATGATAAGCCTACAATGTACTGCTGATCTTTAGGACTTATTCACCTCTCATAACTGAAACTTTCACCTTTTGACCAACACTTCCCCATTCCCCTCTGCCCCCCCAACCCTTGATAACCACCATTCTACTATCTGCTTTTATGAGTTTGTCTCATTTAGAGGCCTCATACAAGTGGGACCATGTCATATTTGTCCTTCCATGTCTGGCTTATTTCACTTAGCATAATGTTCCCCAGAATTACATATGTTGTTGCCAATGATAGGCTTTCCCTCTTTTCTCAAGGCTGAGTAATACTCCATTATATGTAATGGAGTACCATAGTTTCTTTATCCACTTATCCATTGATGGTCATAGGTTGCTTCCATGTCTTGGTTATTGTGAATAATGCTGCAATAATCATGGGAATGCCTAAGTTATATCTCTTCAAGATTCCGATTTCAATTTCTTTGGATATATACCCAGAAATAGGATTGGTACATCATGTAGTGGTTCTATTTTTAAATTTTTGAGGAAATTCCATACTGTTTTTCATATTAGCTACACCAATTTACATTTCTACAGATAGTGTAAGAGTTCCCTTTTCCACACAAACTCACCAACACCTGCTTGCTTGCTTGCTTGCTTTCTTTTAGCCACATGAACAGGTGTGACTCACTCCCATTTGTCTATTTTTGCTTTTGATGCCTATGCTTTCCAATAAATAACTGCCAAGGCCAACATCAAGCTAAGAAGGATTTTTTCCTTGTCTTTTCTTCTAGGAGTTTTACAGTTTAAGCCTTTTATTTGGAATTGATTTTTTGCATAAGGGTCCAATTTTATTCTTTTGCATGTGGATATCCAGATTTTCCAACACCACTTATTGAAGATACTGTCCTTTTCCCATTGTGTATTATTGGCACCATTGTTGAAAATCAGTTGACCATATATGTGAGGGTTTATTTCTGGCTCCATTGGTTTAAATGTCTGCTTTTATGCCAGCATCATATTGCTTTGATTACTATTGCTTTGTAATATATTTTGAAGTCAGGAAGTATGAGGCTTTCAACTTTTTTCTTGCTCAAAATTTCTTTGGCTATTCAGGGTCTTATGTCATTCCATATAAAATTTAAGACTTCTTTTCCTATTTCTAAAAACAGCCCATTCGGATTCTGATAGAGATTTCACTGAATCTGTGGATTGCACTGGGTAGTATAGGCATTTTGACGATGTGATTTTTTCCGATTTATGAGCACGGGATATCTTTTCATTTATTTGTGTCTTTTTAAATTTCTTTCATTACCACTTTGTAGTTTTCCTCATTTGGACGTTTGTTCACATCTCATGGTTTCAAACAACTCCATCTTTCAGTTATTTAGAAATGCATATGTCCACCTGCCAACTCTTCTGAGCTCTAGTCCCACCCATTAGGTGTCCCCACTGGACAGTCTCTGCCCCATAGAATGTAGCATGTCCAGACATGAAGGTCATCCTTTCCCTTGAGCTTTATTTTTGCTATTGTATTTTCTATTTTGAATAAAGCCTCAATAGTCCCCAAACCAAAATGAGTTTTGCTCATCAGAGTTAAGCTCTGAATGTTTTCTCACAACATGTAATTTGTTATGTCTTGATAGCTTCTATTTCATACCGTTTTCTGAATTTGTCCTTTTCATGCAATTCCTTTTAAGTCCTGATTATCTATCTATCAGTTTGATTGCCATAGCCTCACAATTTCTAATCTCTAGCTTGTCTCTTCTTCCTTCTATTTGGCATTTTTACAAGAAAAATATCTTTCTGAAACCTTCACTGATTTCTCAATTCCTGAAGAATTCCATTCAATCCTTCACTGTTATTCAAGACCTTATAAATGGGTCTCAAAGACCATCTTTTCTTGCTTTGCAGTCCTCCCCTTCACACATTCTCCTTTCATCAGCCTGTCTGAACTCTGAACGGCCCTGTTTCCACCCTTTTGTCCTCGGCCAGATTTGCATTTTCCTTATTAGAACTTGCTGAAATTCTTCTCCTACTTCAAATTCCAACTCAAATTCTACTTGTTTCACTAAGTAGAAATATTCTCTCCCTCTTTTAGTTCTATTTAGCTATTCTCTGTATGTCTTATATAGCATGCACATTCTTCTGTCTTGCATTCTATTTACTGGGCTATAAGGCTTTTGGCAAGATCAGAGTCTGTACTTGTGTATGGGATCCATGAATAGCCATAATTTTAGATGATCAACAAAATAATAAAATTGATTATGAGTTCTTGAGCCTCCTGAGCCTCTTATATGAACTCTGTTAGGCCCAACAGCTAGTGAGAGTCTTTAGCAATATGAATACTGAAGCAGGAGTGAAAATGAAAGCACTTTACAAATCTACCTTTTCACACTCAGACTGGAGGAGGGGGTGTAGTTCATTACGTATATTACATTTTGCCAGACCATTGTAAGGATAAGCAGTTAGGTTCAAAGGCAATGTGTGAGGCCCTCTTGTTACTCCATAATATTCTCATAGTCTAAATACAGGTTACTTTCATTCTTCTCATTCTTATTAGTTTGTTTGGAAATAGAGGTATAGATATGTAAAATACCATCTCCTTTAAAATACTCTAACACAAGGTGAAAGCAGTCTTCATGTCTTGTTTCCACTGTGTGACCATAAATAAGTGACTTAATCGCAGAGGCCCTCAGTTGTCAAAGAAGCATAATAAGAACATATAACCTCATAGAGTTGGTGTGAGGAGTACATGAGCTACTTCATGTAAAACATGAAAATAGAGATTGTTATACATAATGATTGTTGCATACCTTTCAACTGTTATTATTGTGTTATTATTATTTGTCAGGTAATTTTCAAACCCTTTAGGAAACTACAAAAGAAAAAGGAAATGTTGGAAGTGTCACACTTTAAAATTATGTTTTCAGTCTTGAAATTTTTTAAGATTTGAAATAAAAAGTTTAGGAGAAAATATCACTTTAAGTCTCACTTTGGAGCTTTAATTTTCTGTAATATATATCCGCTCATACATATATGAGGGAAATAAATAATGAATTAAGAAATATAATATGAATGGGATCACATAACTCACAAATTGAATCTTTCATTAGGAAGTTATTAAGAAGGGACAAAATGTCCTTCATTCAAAAATAAAAAATTAATAATTTGGGGGACCAAATTTTTAATGGTGATAAAGTGTGAATAACAAAACCTCCATCATTCATTCACTCTCTCAGAAACATTTGCTGAGCACTTACTGTGTGCCAGACACTTAGCCAGGTGCTGCGGCTAGAGACTGAGTAATGTTGATTCTCAAGCAGTCCTGCAGGAATGAGACAGAGAGAGAGAGACAGGGAGAGAGTCTAGCCAACAGTTAGGACACAGAGTGGTCTCTACTACAGTAGAAATGTGTGGGAAGAAGTGAGTGATGAGAGGGTTGTTCACTGTGGGGAGCTGAGAAGAGAGGGTGCCAGGGCCAACATGTGACTAACAAGCAGAGGGGAACAGGACAAATAAAATGAAGAAGGGTTTTGCAACCTAAGGGAATAACAGGCTAAGCATGTGTTTACCTCATAGATACAGGTCATTTAGTATATGGTGGAAAAGGTAGGAAAAGATGCTCGAGGTTAGGTCAGTGTGTGGTTCCAAGGCACTTTTCGTTTGAATGGGGATCAAGAGGCATAGTGGTTAAGTGTACAAATATAGAATCCAACTGTCCAACTGTGATAAGTTCTTATGCTGTTGGTTCTTTTACTTACTAGCTGTGTAAAAATTTGGGCTTACTACTTAGGCCAAGCCTTAGTTTCCTCATTTGTAAAATGGACATAATAATAATAGCTACCTCATAGGCCTTTGGTGGAAATTGAATAAAATCTTCTATGTAGAAAGTGCTTAAGTGCCTGACAAAAAGGCAGTTCTCAATAAATATTAGTTATTGTTATTATTAGAGCAGATAAATTTGCAAAGCTTGAGCAGAAGGTGTGATTCGTTCTGCCAGTTTTGTGCCAGGACGTGCTTTATCATAGCCGTTTGCCAAAGTGGAGAAAGGGAAGGGGAGAAGTGCCATCACATCAGAGGGGACAAAAGGACACTAAGGAACAAGGTGTGAAAAGTTTGGGGTGTTCAAGGAAAGATGAACAGTTTTCTGTGGTGAGCACAAAGGGAGATGTTGTAAGAAACAAGATAGGAAGGTAAGTTGGGGCATGCTTTCAGTCAGGTGTGTGGCCATGTTAGTTTCGAGCTTTAGGAAGACAGCCTAGCTGACCTTTGGGAGGATTGATGCATAGGGCAGTGGCGGGCAGGAGAAATCTGAAGGCAGGAAGACCAGTTAGGATGTAATAGTCTTAGTTTGAGACAGGACCTTGCTTACCAGGAACTGTGGGGAGGAAATTTTTATTCATCTTTTTTGGCACTACTTAAAGGTTTTCTGCTCTGAGAAGCTTCAGGCGATTCATGAAAAGTATGATCTCTTCTTTTGTGCCACTGCTGTTCCAACTTCTGTTCCTGCACCCAATCTCACTGTGTTCAAAGAATTTTTTTTTTCTGTTTCATCCATGAAAATGTAAGCTTCCTTCTTATTTATCATTGTGTTCTTGGTGCTTAGAGCATAGTCGAATTTAGTAGAACAGTTACAGAACTTAGAATAGTAGTAGAGAAGCGAAATAAATGTGTGGGTTGATTGGATGCGGCGAGGTGATAAGATGGAGAAATTGAGAATAGTTCTGAGTTACCTCGCTTGTAAGACAGAGTACCATCAGGATACGTTAGGCTTTGCTGAAGTAACAGATCTTGAAACGTTGGTGACACAACACAACAAGGTTTATTTCTTCTTCTGGCAAGTTATGAAGCTGGTCAGGTTGATGTTTCAGAGCAGCTTTTCTCCATGCAGTGACCCAGGGATCCAGGGTTCTTCTGTTTTGTGTCTCTGCCATCTCAGCTGTGGCTTTTATGATCACTGCTGATGGGGAACAACAGCTTGGAGATCGCACACCTGCTCCTGTTGCCTCCAAGGGGAAGGAACACATGTCTCATATCTATCATGCTCATACTTTCCAAATCCAGTCAAATAGCAAGCAGGAGATATATAAAATTGCTCTAAAAAAAGAAATGTATGTAATTAAAATACAATTTTTTAGAAAATATCACCTGTGAGGAATAGTTTGTTTTTCAAAAAGTTAGACTTATTTTCACAGCTTTAGCTTACTCTTTCTCCTTCCTGAATTAGCAACATTTGATGGTTCTAAAAATGCTTTTAATATTGACAAAATTGGAAGTGGCTTTTTCTACCCTGGCTTGTTCAGATTTCTATCAATATAGCTCAGAAGCTTCTCTCCCTTTGGACAGATTTCTTGTGCCTTTTTGAGCATCAGGCAGGATTTTTGCTTGTTAGCTCTTGACTTTAAAGGGCTAAGTATTTTGAATATTTTATTGTTTATCTCTAGGGTAATAGATAGGTTAGTAATATTCAAAGATCATATAGAACAGAAATCATTTGGCAATTTAGTAAAAGTTTATTAATTTAGAATACATGAGAGAAAAGCAAATCTGTCTTATTGAATAGTCTTAACACAGAATATTCTAGTTGAAATGCAGTTTTAATATCTTATGGACACACTATATATTATAAACCAAACCACAAATGGATTATAATGAATCTTGGAGGTTAAAGAAAAAAATTACCATTTGCATTATGTCTTAAATGTAGTATATGGTAAGTACCAAAAATATGTCTTTCAATAATTTCTAAAGTACACTAGAACTGTTGTAAAATTTGTGAGACTTTGGTAGTGCTAGGATTTATAAAGAAAAATTATTTTAGGGGCACCTGGTGGGCTCTGTTGGTAGACAGTGTGACTCTTTATCTAGGAGTTACGAGTTCAAGCCCCACATTGGGCACAGAGCCTACTAAAAAAAAGAAAAATTATTTTATAATTTTTGTTAAATTAGAATCACATGCTTCATATTAGAACTAATATTGATTACAAGGAAGTAGACATTCTTACTATATTCGATCATTCTTTCCGTTACATTCAGGATATTAAGTTATGTCTCATTTTGAGAAATACAATGTCTCATTCCTTTCATATTAAAATAATTTTGAAATAAGAAAGATTTTTTATTAAGACAAACAGTTGAATAATGAATCTCTCACATGACACAGATATTTTATTTCAGCCTTTTGGAGTGTACCACTGATGATGCCTACTACAGCTAAAGTATGTATGAAATCATAGTTATTCAACACCATAATATTTTCATTCTCATATATATTTGAGCATTTTCAAAAGTGATTTTTACAGTACAATATCAACAGATGGAAATTGGAACTTGGTCTGATTCTTTTAGGAAACTAACCAACAAGTACAGCATCTACACTTAGAAAATCATGTGTAATATGTCGAGGCACTTCTCAAGGTAGCTTGAGCTGAGTGTGTTATTCTGAAGTCTAATCTGGATTATCCAAATTTCTTTCTTATATTGACCCGATTTATCACATATGGCTCTATTCTCCTTTTAATAAAACCAGCACTATGGCTTTTGAAACATGTTAAGTTTTAGACAACCTCAGAAAATTAAGGTGAATTATAAGAAATGGAAGCTTTATATGGGGAGTTTTTTAGCTTTTCCAAATGGGTGCTTTATATGGTTGAATTCAAATGCTAGAGATTAACAAAAAAATTAGTCAATGTGTCTTTTGTGTTGGATTCGGGCTGGCACCTTGACTCAAAATTCCCAAAAGGTAGAGCCCAGGTGAATTTCTATCCATTATTTTAATGGGACAGACAGCAATATCGGCTCTGTCGTTCACCAAGACAACATTGCAATTAGAGCAGTAAATGGTGTACGACATTAGAGAAACAAGGACTGAGCCATAGTCATCCTTCACACTTCATATTTGCTAATAGTAATCTGGGTGCCCTCCCCAGCATTAATACTGAATGTAGGTAGGAGGGAATCTGTCAAGCGGGCTCACTCCCCTGCTGCACGCAAGCGAGTGAATGTCCATCAGTTGTGGGCGGGGTGAGTCCTAGAGCAAACCTCTCCTGGCCAGTCGGAACTCATCTAGAAAGTGAGCCCAGGCAGTTCCAGCCTGATTCCTTTTAATGTCACAGTTCATTTGAAGAACCATAACTGGAATCAAGAATTAAAAAGCCTTGTATAAAAGTCAGTAACATTAAACCTTTAAGACTCATGTTTCATGTGTCATAAAAAGTCTATGAAAGGATTTTATATTCTGTACAGTGTTTTAGCACTTTCAATCACTTTTTTTCAACATAACTTTTGTGAACACTTTTATAGCCTCTAAATGAAAAACTAAACTATGTGTCATTCAAAAAAAAAACGTTTTATGGATCACAGATTTTAATAAAAGTTCTGCACCATAACAAGCGCCTGATAAACCTTTATTAAAATTCATTAAAAATATTGAAAAATATTTTAACGAAATTAGACCTCACGTTTTAGTAAACAAGGCAAATCACTCTTCAAGGAGACTACTTATTTGTTATCACATATGTAGGTTCTTCAGCAGTGAAATGAGGGATTTGAGGAATAAATAACCTGCTCTTCCCCATTAGGAAAAATTTCCGTATATTGTGAGGATAATCCTCCTAGACTCTTGTCTGCAAAAATATTCAATAATTATGCTGAGTTTACTATATACAAATAAAAACCAAAAAAATAGGAAAATTTCTGAAAATACTTTTTATGTAATCTGGTATCTTTGTATTATGAACACATCAGGGCACTGTCCTTTTGCTGTTCTGAGGGACCAGAGAGCAGATATGACTGCACTTTTCAGATACATTTAGGAATTCATGCTCTTAAATACATGAGCATGTATCATTTTCTTTGTATCATTTTTTTCATTTTTTCTTTTTTTATTAATTTTATAATGGCTGCAAAATATTTCACCCAGGTCTGTAGCTTCCATTTCATCTTGTAAATAATACTGCAATAAAAATACTCATGGCCATGTGTTTTTCTTGTATTTTATTTTTTCCTTAGGATATTGCCATGAGTAATTTTACTGGGTCCAATTGTGTGAACTTTTAAAAATCTCATAAAGCACATTGCCAAATTACTTTTCAGGAGGGTTTGGTAGATTTAAGTTGCCCCTTCTGTGCATTGGCTACTAGTTTAGAAATATTTTGGCCAAGATGAGAAATTTTCACTTAAATATTTGTTAATGTGGCATGTGAAAAACAATACAGTTTCTTTTTTTCATTTTTTGGCACACAGAAAGCTGCACATATGTAATGTATACATTTGATGAACTTGGAGAGAAGCATATACCCATGAAACCATTATCACAATCTATGCTGTAAACTTATTCATCACTTCTAATAGTTTCCTCCCATTTTCTTATTTATTATTAGTAGTTATTTTTGGGATATCTAGGTGGCTCAGTTGGTTTAATGTCTGCCTTTGACTCAGGTCATGATCCCAGGGTCCTGGGACTGAGCGCCCCACCGGGCTTCCTCCTCAGCAGGGAGCCTGGTTCTCCCTTTCCCTGCCACTCCCCCTGCTTGTACTCTCTCTCTCACTGTCAAATAAGTAAATAAAATCTTTAAAAAATAGGTTTGTTTTTTTTTAGGATATAACAATTTTATTCTCTTTGTAGGATCACGTGTATATAAAATCTCTGATACACTGCTAAATGGATGTGCATAATTTTGCATATACTTATTTAGATATATATATGCAAAATACTCAACAATCTAAAAATCATATAAATATATGCACACATCTTAAATATAGCCTACATACATATAGAAATACAGGTATAAATAAGTAGATCTAGACACACACATACAAAGGAAAACATCGCGGTTTTGGGGGACAGGTTATTATTTTGGATTGTCAAAGTTTTCAGGGTGTGTGTGTGTGTGTGTGTGTGTAGATTTGGAAACCTCTGAGTGGTGGTAATGTTATCTATTCTAGCCCCTCAAAATAATCTTATCTCTTCTAGCCCCTCAAAATAATCACGGATTTCTACCGCAGCGCCCCCGGTGGAGGAGTCAAGCACCCCCTGCTTGTACACACTTACCCGTTGTGGGTCTCTATTGATGAGGCCCATCATGTCAAGCAAAAGCATGTCTGCTGATTGCCAGGGCTAAAATTGTACCCGAGCATCTTTCCTCTAAGCACACTCTTCTTGAACGCCTATATTGAAATTTTGGTTTCGAAATTGAAATCTTGAGCCACGTTGGCAATGGAAGAACGGCTTTCTGGAGCTCAGTGTTAGGCTAGCTTGACAGGACGATGCGTATCGGAAGCGGGGGTGCCTCTCATCTCATGATGTTAAAGGATTGATGCAGCTGTGATTTCACTTAGCAGATGGTAGTTGGAACATCCTGTTTTCTTTTTTTTTTACGTGTTGTGTAAGATCTCTTAGAGTTTGTACAAGGTTAGAGATTTTGCTTAGTGCATATATTCATAATTTTGTTGTTTTTTTATGACATCTAGTTTATATTAATATATTTCTCAATATTATTTTTTTCTTTTTCTTTTTCTTTTCTTTTCCTTCCCTTTTTTTTTTTTTTTTTGAGCGCAAGAGCATGAGTGAATTGGGCTAGAAGAAGAGGGAGAGAGATGAAGGATCTCTATCCCATACCCCTGAGATCATGACCTGAACTGAAATCAAGATTCAGTTGCTTAACCAACTGAGTCACACAGGTGCTCCTCTTTCAGTGTTTTTTGATACATTCCTACAACACCTCTTAATACCAGTGTGGTGTGTATCAAGAGAAGAAAAAGACCTGGAAAAGAGGCAATCCAGTGTGATTCACCTCATTTCCTTGTTTACAAAAATGTAATAACTTTTGGGTGGATTATTTGTAGAGAAAGCGTTCAAGGTTCCCAATGATTTCAGGTAGCATAAACCTAACCCATCCTGCATTATGTTCTAAGTTTCAGTGTTAATGTCTGTTGTTTTGACAGCAGCCATAATTTATGCTTTTAATTATACTTTTTCAGCTGTAAACTCATATTGTTTCTTTACAGTAATGAAGTCACTATGCAGCAATGTCATTGTAATAAAATGATGGGACATAATGAGAACATGATTGGAAAAAGATCATGGCAGAGAATAATAGCATATTTAAAGGTGAATGAGGAAGTTCTGTAACTAGATAAAAAGAATGTAAAAAGATATGATGATAAAATGTACACATGATTAAAACCTTAAAAATACTTTATGTTATTTCTGTGCAGTATAGTGTTTGCTTTTTGGTTTTCTGGAAATCAATGCATCAAAAGAGTAGGATTAATTCTTGACCAAGCCCAAGCCTTCAGCTACAAAACAGATGGTTTCATCTAATTTCTAAAAACTTCCAGGAAAGAAGATTGTGTGATCCTACTTGGTAAACCAGTTATAAACATGTTTGTAACAAAATCTCTCTTAAGCGTAAAGTACTCATATTGCATTTTCTTCCACTCAGTTTTCTTTTCTTTCTTTTTTTTTTTTTTAACATTCCCGCCATTTTTTTCTCCCAAATACCTTCCCAATCTGCCACCTCCTTCCTGTTGGTCTGCCTTTCCAAATTCTTTCCATTTTGCTCTTCACACTGCTATGAGAGAAGTTTATTTTATTTTATTTTATAGAGAGAGAGTGCAGATATCTCCATGAGTGGGGGTAGCAAGGAGGGATAAAGGAAGAGAGAATCTTAAGCAGCTTCTTTGCCCAGCACAGAGCCCCAAATGGGGCTTGATCTCACGATCCTGAGATCATGACCTGAGTCGAAATCAAGAGTCAGATGCTTAACTGACTGAGCACCCAGGTGCCTGAGGAAGAATTTGCTTTAAAATGTAACACATACCATTCATTCCTTTGTTTAAGAGTCTATGAAGTTTTACCTTGCCTTTAGATAAAATTTAAACATCTCAATATGGCACAAAGGTCCTTCATAATCTGGCTGCTACATACTTAAGATTTTGTTTTCTAGAAAATTAATTTTTGTTCTTCTTATTTTTCTTGATATGAATAATAACAGCTGACCTGTGCTTACTGCTATGTGGCAGGCAGTCTACTAAGCAATTTTATATCTTCTTGGACTTTTCTATGACATATAAGTTGTTATTAATCTCCCAAAATGAAAGGAAATGGAGTTGTCTTTTTTTTTTTTTCTTTCTTAGCAATATATCTGTCTGACTACTCTTTGTCAAGCAGCAGGGGTAAGAGAGTGAATTGCGGAAATGAAATTCCTGCCCTGATGGGGCTTACATCTGCTTTTGTTCTCAATCAGACAAGTTGGGTAATTATCAGTCTGCAGATGAACAGGGAAATTTTCTCTGGGGGGAAGGATGCACAATAAGGAAGACGGATTTGAGTGAAGGTACTGGGGGGTCATGGGTGGAGGGAAGTGGAAAGAAGAATCACGTAACTCAATGCTTCAGTCTGAACAAGACTTATCTGAAAACATATCCTATCCCATAGGATAGGTGGTTCCCTAGTGCAGGATATTCTGGTGGTCTGTGAACTCAGAGGAGCTGTGAATCTCCACTTTACCCCAACATGTACTTCATGTCCAAATTACACAGAATATATGCAGTTGCCCAAACTCCAAAGATCTCTTGAGCCTCCCTGCCTCTCTGCATCACACTGTTTATGTCCATCAAAACTCCCCTCCAAGTCAAACCTTTGTACCAGTTTTCTAAGGTGCTTGACCACCCATCGACCCCTCATGCTCACATGGTCCAAATCCCTGGCATCCAGGCATGAGTCCATCTACAAATGTGACTTTTCAATTGGCTTGTCTGTTTCTCTTAGCAGATTATAAACAACTTAACAGAAGAAGATATGTATTCGTCTCCAGAACCCCCCCGCCAGCTTACTGTCGCTGTATCCCTTAGTCCTCATACGAAGGCAGCACAACATAGGACTTGGAGCACAAACCTGAACTCTAGGCTGCTGGGATTTGACTCCTGGTTCCAAGGTATGAACATGTGACCTGCGGTGAGCTATTTAACTCTTTATGGTTCAGTTTTCTCATCTATGAGGCTAAGAATAATTCTTGTCTCATAGAATTATCATGAGGACTGGGGGTTAATAGTTGCAAAGCCATCCGAGCAAGGCCTGAGTAAGTGTGAGTAACAAATGTTTGTGACATAAATAGTCATTTTATAGCCCCCATTATAAGCTCTTTAACTATGGCTCAGGACCAAACTGGACTTGATAACAACCATTAGTCATTTTATAGCATATTCCCAGAACAATGGAAAAGAACGAAATTATTTATTTACCTTTTTCTCTGACTATAACCATCATATATTTTTATCTGCACAGAAAATAGAAAATGCAGAGATAGAGGAGGAAATTAAAACATCTGTAACCGAACTCTTGTCAATCAAGGACAAGCAAATCTTTGCTGTTCAGGGTGAGATATTGAGTATTTAAGTTTATAGGCTGCCTTGTCTCTGTTTAGGTTTTTAAGTCATAGAGTCGACAGGCCCAGCTCTGTTGTCGTATTGCCAAAGCAGCCACACAAATGTGCATGGGTGTGTTCCGGGAAGACTGTACAGAAACAACCTTCGGTCAGATTTGGCACCCCGGGCCATAGTTTACCCCGTGCTCTCTAACTATTGCCGACACATTAATAAATTTCTTTTTGTATCTTTTTTTCTATGTGCACCTATGTCTAATTCATTGGAAATACAAGTTGTAATCCTTCCTCTCACCGAATATTTCTACTGTAAATAGAAATGATGAATAACCTTAATCATATATTTGGTTTTGATTTCTGCTAATTCCCTGGGATAGATGATGAGTAGCAACATGAGTTCTGTGGGAGAACACTCAGAAAGGGAGAGGCAGGCGGGGTGTTCATGGGGGTGTCATTGTGAGCTGAGCTCCCCCTGCTCAGTGCAAGGGACTCCCCCCCCCCCATCTTGCTGCTTGCTCCTGTACCATAGCCCAGCTCCCTGTCAGCACTGAGGACAGCTCCCGGGGCTGGGGCCTCAGGGTGCAGGGTCCCTGCATCACTGGCTGAGATGGGTGTGGTTCCCTAGTGCAGGATATTCCGGTGGTCCGTCTGTCACACCCACAGCAGAGAGCATGCTGGGAGCTAGGCTTTCTGTCACTACAGCAGAGCATGCTGGGAGCTGGGTTTTCTGTCACTACAGCAGAGAGCATGCTGGGAGCTGGGTTTTCCCCCACCGTCATGACTGGCAGTAAACCAGTCTGACAATGTGGCACTTGGTCGAAGTAGGATTCTGAGATTAACCATACTGGGGCTCATCCCTCAATAACCTTAACTTCTTTCTGTTCTTTGCTCAAACGCCATCTTTTCCATGAAGCTACCCTTCACTGTTCTATTTAAAATAGCCATACACCTTTGCTCTCTTCCCTGCAAATTAAAATAATTTTTCCATCGCTCTTACTGACATCTGACATGCTGGGCATTTAATAATTTGCTTGCTTATTATCTATCTCATTCCACCAAAACATCAGTTCCATGAAAGCAGGATGTTTTGTTTTTGTTTTTGTTTTTTTGGCTGTCTGTTCACTGTTAGGCACAAACTAAGCACTCATAAATATTTGTTGAGTGAAAGAATGAATGGATAATGTTGCCAAATTCTTTACTAGATTACTGCTCTCTGGAATAATTTTCCAAAAAAACTGAAGAAATGTACACTTCCCTCAGAGAATGGGCATGTTCTTACTACACCTTCATGAGCAATAAGTGCCATGGTCTCAAACATTTTTTGGGGGGAGGTGTCGATGTACTTCCAATTGCATTCTTTCAATTACTATACATTTCTTTAAATTGTTTCTTTATGTTCTTTGCCCATTTTGAACAAATTTTTTTTCAGCATTGAAAGTTTCACTTTAGATCTCCTTACTCACCTCAGTTTGTCTAATGAGCTTTACGCTGCATTTGTCGGGAGCAGGAACACAGGTGTTCAGCGGCTGTGGGGGGCAGAGTTCATTCTCCCCAGCTTTGAAAGTCCATTTTGGATCTGGCTATAAAGGTTATGAATATTTTGTTTAACTTTATGTATATGTATTAAAAGGGTGGGATTTGGGCAGTTTTCCAGAACTTTCAAATGCAAAAACTATACTGGCTTCAATTTTTTTACTCACAGGGTGCCCCTTAATGATCTGAACAAAATTTCCACTTCACTTTGTGACTATTGACTGGTGCCATATGTATGTGCTGACAGAACAGTTATAGAATATGTTGGCCGTTTAAGTGATCACAGTCTTTCTCTAAGCATATTCAAGTCATAACACAAATACTGTTTATACTGATAAATCCATTCAATTATTTCTCAAATGTAGTCTCAATCCCTACCCGAAGATTCATTGCCAAACCAAGGGGTGTATATAAAATAACCATTTACGATGTATATTTTAAGGGCACAGCTTCAAGAACATTGCAAAAAAACTTATTAGGGACCTATCTGGATTTATACCAGAAACTCTAAAGGTGAGCATTTCTGCTTCTATGTTCATCTTGCTCTATCTTAAGTTAACAAAACACACTCTTGTAGAATAGGGACACAGGGTGGATGGGAATGAAAGCAGGTATTTATGTGGGGTTGTATTTTTTTTTTCATCCCCAAAGTCTACCTTATTTGTGGGCAAATCTCTTTTCCTTCCTTTGCTAATAAACATGCTCTATAAGAATTGAAGCTTGCAAATAGCATTATAAAAGAAATACATGTTTTTGTTTTTTAATAGCAAGTATCATATTTCTATAACTGAGATACTATATATTTTTATAATAGCTCACTCACTCATCCATGCTTAAATTTCCATGCCTGTTGAATTTTTCCTTAAAGATAATCAAATAAGACTCTTTGCTTATAAATTATACATTATCCTGCAACTAATTAAGCTGATTTTATCATTTATCCTAGAATGTTAGTTGCTTCTTTCTGATTCTTTTTAACATATCAGGAGATGCTTTCAGTCAAACACGAATGTGTTTTTCTTTGTTTAACCACAAAATATTCATTTGGAAAGCTATTTCTAACCTGAGCATTACTTTTAAAGTGACTTGTACACATGCCAGTTTTTCTGCATGTTTTGACAAATGACACATTTCCTTTGGTGCTTCCTTGTGGGTAACAGTGTGTGAGGATGTGGTGTTGGAAAAATTTATTACAGTTATTTTGTAGTTGATATTAAAGAATGTGATGTATTATACCAGGTGTCTGACCTTTAAAGATCTTAGGACCTAATTCATTACAACATAAAATTTACATATTATTCAACTTTGCTGCAGATCTTTTATGAACAAGTCATGGTGTGTATGTATATCAGGACGGAGGGGAAAAAGTCAAAACTCACATAAGCATTTGAGGTCTGAACCCCAGGCTTGAATCTGTTTGTGGTGTTTCTGTGAATTTAAATGAGAGCGAGGAAACCATCTAACGGACTAAATTAAATCGAGGAGGAAAGAGCATGGAGTATGAAGTGGAAATTTTGTGAATTAGTGAAGCACATTTTCCTAACCTGGTCTGCCCTGGTCTGAATTGCAATGAAAACAACATATAAGAGACTGAAAAAAAAGACAGCCCTAGGAAGTTATCTTTAAGTAGTAAAGTCTGTGATACAGCCAACAAAATGATACATACATGATTATTTTTCATGTCTGATTTAAAAATACAAGATGAGAAGTGAAAACCAAGAACTGTTACGAAATACTTCACAAAGAAAATAAACGTATTTAAAATAGTGTGTTTTTAACAGTTTTTGAAAGAACAGCTTTTGAAAGAAGAAAAATTTGCTGCACATTGTAGCAAACTAGGAATGCACATTAAAAGATTATAGGTTATTAGAAGTCAAATAAAGCTATTTTAATCCTTTTAAAAGTACTCATTATTTCCTTTTCAGTAACTGCTGCAATATCCTCTTGCTCATAATTTACTTTCAACTTATTTGAGTTTTGGATCAAATAAATATCCACTAAATCAGAAAGTCCCACTTTTAAAAAATGCATATATCTGTACGATGGCAGGAGGAATATTTGTTTGTAAGGTCCTGGTCCACTATTGTTTCACGTCACTCAAGGATTCACAAAATAATTGATAGCATTATCTTTCCTTGAGGACAGCACAATATCATGCCAGAAAAATAAGTCTAAATCTCCCTTTTTTAATAGAGACTATAAAATAATTTGAGTTAATGCAGATGGGTTATTAATATCAATATAATCCAAACACTATTTAAAGATTCAGTTTGCTATCAAAGATAATGTTTCCTTATTCTGCAGTTTAATTAGCAAGGAGGAAGCATTTTATCTGAAATACTGATTTTCTAAATTAGTTTGCTGGAAGGTATAGAAATATGCTTGAAGTTTTTTTTTGAATTTTGCTAATTTTTAATAAATGTGTGGAGGCAATTGAAACAGGACGAAATTTAAAAAGCCATAATTATCGCAAGGGTGAGTTGCTTCCAGCAAATGCAAACCAATCACTCAGACTGATGGCACGGGAAGAGGAAATGTTGTGTGTTTGCAGTAGAGGGCGCTGTCTTCCAGGTCTACCACAAGCTAAAATAGAAGGTCACTCAGTCTATTGATAAATCACACTGCCGTGATTCCTAACTGACAGCTCAAACTAACATCAAGCTGGATGAGGGAGAACAAAAGGCCATCAAGCAGCCATTTTCTTGACACTTTTATTCAATCACCAGCAGATTGCTTACGACAGCAATAGCAGCTGTTTTGTCTTCATCTTTCCACATTTGATAAAAGGTGTCAACTCAAATTTTTGTAAATAATTCACTTACCCCTACTGCACACACCAGCTCTGTTCAGCATATGTATTTTGTGTGAGCAGATCACTGAGGCAGGTCAGAGCTCAATGACATCAGCTGAAGGTCATCTGTGATCTAAAAGGAAGCCTCGATAAAGCTATACTGTCCCTCAAGGTCAGAGATAAGAACTACGGCGGAGATATTTGTGATGGGAACAGAAGGTTAAACAATAGGGAGAAAAAGTATGAAAATGCTTCCTTTAATATACGAGTGCTTCTCTTTGTTTAAGAAACCTTATTCATAGCTTTTTGGTCAATTATCAATGTAGGGTGTTTGTAAACCCACCTAAGAGATTAAACATCTAAATGGTTCCTTCAAAAGTTTGAAAACAATATTATTTGTAGCATGCTATTCATCATGACTGTACGGCAGCCAGAGCTGCAATCTGTTTCTATGTTCTTTTTAAAAGAATCATAAAACGAGTGTCAAAAATTAATACAGTTAGATAGAATTTCATTTATCTAGTTCATTTAAAATTCTACCCTGAAATGCATTTAGGCTTGAAAGCTGAGAAAAAAATATAGAAAGAAGGTGTTTTATATCATAAGAGCTTCATTTGCTCTAAGGGCTTAGAGAAACTAATAGAGAAATCCTTGAATTATTGCAATAAGATACTCTATCTGGTGTTGGCAGTAGCTAAAAGTGCTGAGATTAAAAATGATACATCCTTCAATGCTGGGTTGTTTTTTCAGTTACATTACTCACAAAATAAATCTAAACAACAAATAGTCACTATTTGGTTTCTATTTTCTAATAGGAAAAGTCCATGTGCTTTTGAGATCCTGTCTTAGTGCCAACTGCAGGGGGATTTATTACCTGGAATTGATGTGCATGGAGATCAAAGAGCAGCTTCCTTACATTTTCTCCTATTCTTTCTACCTCAGAAATGGGCGGGAGGGGGGGCAATGAGTCTTCCAATTGCATTGGAATATGTGTAGAAGAGTGCAGTGTGCCTGGGTAAATACCGCCACAGCCATGCAGGGCATTGAGAACATTTTAAAAACCCAAAAAGGGGATCCAATTTCTGGTTGAAAGTTGATTGCCAGGGCGCCTGGGTGGCTCAGTGGGTTAAGCCTCTGCCTTTGGCTCAGGTCATGATCTCAGGGTCCTGGGATCGAGTCCCGCATCAGGCTCTCTGCTTGGCAGGGAGCCTGCTTCCTCCTTTCTCTCTCTGCCTGCCTCTCTGCCTACTTGTGATCTCTCTCTGTTGAATGAATAAATAAATAAAATCTTAAAAAAAAAAAAGAAAGTTGATTGCCACAGGAAGAATGAGTATTTTTGACAATTTGAACATTAATGAAATACGGGACAAACTAAGATTTGGAATAATGTATTTAATCTTCTGAATTTTAAAGCACAATATTGCCTTTTCACATTTTCTCTCTCTACACCTTTCACTTAGCACAGGTCATTTTATATTGTGACTTGTCTTCTTACGGACATTTCTTATCTTTTCAACTAAATTGTAGGATTGCAAGGGCAAAACCATCTCTTAATAACTGTATAAATGGGGTCTTTAAATATTTTTATGAAGCATATAAAACTGTGGTCTATCTTATTTGATCTTCATAATCTCATGAGGTGATCAGATTAGAGATGATCTCCTTGTTGTAGATGAGGAAATCCAGTTCCAGAAATGCACAAGGTAGCTCTACGCCTATGCTAAGAGAGGCAGCAATGGAATCTGGCCTTTAGGTGTGTAATCCAGTGCTCTTTCACATAACCTGAATGTAGACAGAGAAACAAAGAGGGCCTAGCGGGGGGTCTCAAGATGGAGCCCAACGCTAGCACCCAGCAGACATTCAACATACTGTTAAAGAAGTAAATGATACCCATATGTGTTAGCCCAGAGATATGTACCAGGCATTCAAAAGTGTTTGCTATTTTTATTGGTAGCAATGATTTGGACAGTAGATCAATTCCAAGGTAAATATCTCTTGTGGGCAAAAAAACTGAACTAGGAGAAGCCTGTAATGTCTTTGGTCTGGAGGAGCTTCGTTTTAGGCAGAAACCAGATGTGTTTTCACTATGAAGAGTTCATTTCCGGTAAAATGGGGATAATAACCACAGCTTTACTATCTCATCAGATCGCTGTGGGGATCAAAAGAGACACTATACGTGAAAGCGTTTTGCAAGCTGTTAAGTGCCACACATGCGGTAACTGCCTCAGGATGAAGGCAGTGCACGATGACTGCCAGGTGAGGGCGATACTGAGTCCAGAGGTGAAAGGTGGCTTTCCCTAGAGGAGTAAGGGAAGACTCCAAAGCAATGACAGAAATAGGCATTCCATGAAAGCAGGGAGATCTAAGCCCAAAACCAGAGATAGAGAAGAACAAGACACATTGCAAGGAGAATGAATAACCTCATAGGTACGTTTATGGACAGGAGCAAAAGGACTTATTTATGTTTGGAAAGATAGGTTAGGGTGTATTTGGCGAAGCTTTGTAGTCTTGGAACCAGCATAAGGTCTCTGATCTCAAACGGAAACATGGTTTCTTGTGAAAATAGAGATTACTTTCCATGACGCTAATTGCATATGAGGAGATCAGAGAAGACTTTAAGGAGTTAACCCAGTTCCTCAAGAGAAAAATAACTTCCTTGCACACAAGCGAACGGGTAACGATTGGGAGAGAAATGGTTCTCCAGATAATTGTTCAATAATATACTCTTATTGGGTGTATGCTGTAGGTCTCATGTGATTCTAAGTAAATTATTTACCTGAACTCAATCTTCACAATCAGGGAAACTGTTACCATTTAACAGGTAGGATAACTGAGCTCTAGAGAAGTCAAATAACTTATCCCAGCTCCTATCACCAGGAAATGGCAGAGCAGGAGTCAACCTCAGGCAGTCTTGTGCCGCATCCAGGCTGTGGTCCAGATGCATTGGTAAATTCAGGAGCACAACCTGAGCAGTGATATCGCGTGTTTTCACTTTGTGAAAATTTACGATTTTTGTACTTTTTTGGGTATGTATGCTACACTTCAATAATGAGTTAAGTTAGTGATATAATAATAAAAAAAGTCAGTAGTCTGTGTACCTGTGGAAGGGAAGATTAGAAAGAAGGACACAAATTGTTAACCTGATTATCTCTGATTCTGAGGAGTAGGAATAATTGAAATTTTCTTCATTTGATTTATCGCTACTTTGTAGATTTTTTTTTTTTTAAGATTTTATCCATTTATTTGACAGACAGAGATCACTAGTAGGCAGAGAGGCAGGCAGAGAGAGAGGGAGGAAGCAGGCTCCCCGCTGAGCAGAGAGCCCGATGTGGGGCTCGATCCCAGGACCCCGGGATCATGACCTGAGCTGCAGGCAGAGGCTTAACCCACTGAGCCACCCAGGTGCCCCTACTTTCTAGATTTTGAAAACTATCCTGTAAAACTTTTGGAAAAAGAAATATTGTTTTATGCAAACAAGGAGAATTTCTACTGAGGAAGGAGTGCAACTAACATTGAAACCAATTACTTTGAGTAGTATTTTTTATTTATCTAATTCTCAAAGTAACCATTTGTAGAGTTTTTGTGCCATTTGTTGCCACTTAAGCAAGTCATACATAACACTCAACATTTAGTTAAAAGAGACAGGATTTGAATCCAGGACTGATTTTCAAACCCCAGGAAAAAATAAAAGATAGAGTTCAAGGGTGGTGAAAAATTCTAGAACATAAATTTTAAATTGACATAGTAAGGCAGGAGTCAGAAGCAATCATCTTGAAAAATTGCCAAAAGGAAGCAAAAAATAAGATTTTCTTTCAGACAGAGGTCAGCATAGTTTGAAGCTTAACCAGTAGCCTCTGGATTCTCTAATTTATTGGGAAGAGGTTATATCTCAATTTTTTTAAACTCCTTACGGGATGTCTTCCCCAAACAAAGGTGAACAAATCAACATTTTGCGTGTGATCTGCAAAGTCTGGTTCTAAGATATTACTTAGGCTGTATAAAGTCTTTAAATTTGTTTTTGCTCTTATTTATTTTTTTTATTATTTATTGCTTCATTTAGTATCCCCACAATGTTTCCTCCTTTCCCTCCCTAACAATGATGCCCCCCCTTTTTGGACATTTTACAGTAACTAATTATATTGGACGTGAAGCAATTTGTGTTAACTGCCAAATTCGGAAGAATTAAAATGATCAAAAGCAGTTAAAGATTTTAAGTGTCTTCTGCAGAATTGAAGTTTAGAAGGGGACAGTGGATTCTAGTGAACACAAGAAGAAGGGTAAGGTGTTAAGTACCTCAGTTTTAAAATAGACAAAACTAGAAACCATTGGCACATGACTTTGGCCAAATGACTTGAACCTGTTCCTGTGTGAACCAAGTGTGGAGTGACATAAAAAGACATCTACTGGACAATGCAGACTCTATACTGGACTTGAGGTGCTTTGGATAAATAAATGATATCTTCATTAGTTTGGGCTGGGGCAAAAAGGATACTGTTGATTGAAAAAAAAGTTTTAAAAGTTCATCCTGTTTTTTTCTCCCACAATTTTTTTCTTCTGCCCATGTGGCCATTTCACAGTTTGTTGCTGAGTTCTTAGGGGCTTGTGAAGCTGGCTTTTAATAGTAATAATAAACACTGATATTTTTCTTTCAGTAGTAAAGGGCACAAAAGGGAAAAACATGTTTCCTAAATAATAACTTCCATGGTATTTTTCCTTGTTGGAAAACAAATAGTTCTGCAGATGTGGTATTGCCTTTTCTATCTATTTTTATATATACACCAGTATTGTTGTTTCCTTCCTGGTATCTCTGAAATTACTGATTCTGGGAAAACAGGGCAAATTCAGGAAAATACAATATATAAGATTGATGTTGATTTCTAGAAAATTCCAGAATTCCAGTATGGTTAAATATATGGATTTTGAGTAATCTAAAAATGAATGGGTTTTGGTGATTCTTAGAAAGTAACAGGACTATGGAAGAGTTAGTGATGTCAAACAAATGTTGTTTTATCAAAATGTAAGATGTGTTCAGATATCTCAAGATATGTAAATGTTCTCTTCTTAATGAGCCTCTATTGGTCTCCCCTATTTGAAATTGTAACTTTTCTTTACATTTCGTATTCTCCACCTCTGCTTCATTGCTCTCTGTAGCACTTACTCTCCTCAGACACATTATCTGATTAGTTTGTGTGTTCCTCTAGAATGTAAGCTCCGTGAGAAAAGGTTCTTTCCCTTCTCCTATCCCATTCTCTTACCTACCATACACCCAGCACCTAGAAGAGTTCATGGTACATACCAGGTGCTGAAAGAAGGCATATCTTTGTGAGGATATTAAAATACAGAGTGAATGATAATACTATTATTTGGATTGAACCATTGGAACCAATGTTTGATGAGAACCTCAAGGAAGGTCTCAGGTGTACTGAATATCTTAGAGCTCTGACTATTCTCAACAGAGTCTGGTTGAAAATACAAAGGGTAGACAGGAAATTTTTGGTGAACCTAAGCTAGGAAGCATAGCCATATAATGATAAAACCAACTTTAACTTGATTTTGAGGGGCTAAAATGATGGGCTCAAGCAGAAAAGATATGCATCATAGAAAAAAATAGGACCTTATTTATTTTAACTGAAAGAGCTGTATAGCAAGTGGATAATTTATTTAACTTAGTCCGACCCGAGTTGTGGTTTTTTTTTTTTTTGTTTGTTTGTTTGTTTGTTTTGTTTTTTTGGTTTTTGTCTTCTGTATTAGATGGACCTAACTACACTTTAAATCTCTTGTAGGTACAGAGAAGCCCTGATCTGCTGAAGCTAAGGGACCCAGCAGAAAAATTAGCAGGCAATGTGGATGTCTCAGCTGGTAAAGAGTGGAGGGAAAGAGGTAGAGGCGGCCATTTTGGGAGCTGAACGGACAGGGGCCTTATAGGCAGCACCTAGTGGAGACTGGGGCCAGTAGTGGTTGAAAGGATGGTTTTGGTTGAGCAAGCTGAGATGGAGCCACGGCAGGAAGAAGCAGAAGAGGAAGAGGAATGGGAAGGCAGAGGAGATGATCCTTGTACAACCTACGCTCTTGAGATGGTTCCTCCCGCTCCCGGTCATTTCTCTCTTGATGGAAATACTCATTACTTGTCAGGAAGAAAGCAAAACAAAACCAAAGAAAACCGGTGAATCATGAATAAAGGTAGGAATGGACTCTACTAGCAATTTGGAGCA
This sequence comes from Mellivora capensis, assembly GCA_004024625.1. Taxonomy (NCBI): domain Eukaryota; kingdom Metazoa; phylum Chordata; class Mammalia; order Carnivora; family Mustelidae; genus Mellivora; species Mellivora capensis. The sequence goes on from PISX010003043.1 coordinate 48,154, forward strand.
GTTGCCTTCAGGAAAGTTTGGTGCTACTGCTTCAAAATTTAGGTCAGAAAACATATTCACCGAGGAAGTTGGCATTTCCATATATGATAAAGAACCACCGCTCAGGGGGGCATGCTCAGATTTTATTAAGGTAGCCATTGTGCGTATAGGTTGTGTAGAACAGTTCTTAAACTTGAGTGGGCAGGAGAGTCACCTGAAAGGCTGCTTAGCGCAAAATGGGGCCCCACTTTCAGATCTAGGAGGCCTGGGAAAGGACCCAAGGATGTGCATTTCTTTTTTTCTTTTTTTTTTTTAATTAATTAATTTGTCAGAGAGAGAGGGAGAGAGAGAGAGCGAGCACAGGCAGAGTGGCAGGCAGAGGCAGAGGGAGAAGCAGGCTCCCCGCGGAGCAAGGAGCCCGATGTGGGACTCGATCCCAGGATGCTGGGATCACGACCTGAGCCGAAGGCAGCCGCTTAACCAACTGAGCCACCGAGGTGTCCCTCTTTTTTTTTTTTTTTTTTTAAGATTTTATTTATTTATCAGATAGAGATCACAAGTAGGCAGAGAGGCAGGCAGAGAGAGAGGGGGAAGCAGGCTCCCCACTGCAGGACACGATCTCAGGACCCTGAGATCAGGACCTGAGCCGAAGGCAGAGGCTTCAACCCACTGAGCCACCCAGGGACGTGCATTTCTAACAAGCTCTCTGTTGATACTGATGCTGTTGGTCCGGGGACCACAGTTGGAGACCATTGTTTAGGCTGTGTTCTGCTAGGGCGCCTGGCCATGGGAGTGAGTAGGGGAGAGAATCCAGACGCTGCTTGGCTGGAGGTCACACAAAGGAGCACCTGCCATCCTGCTTTGAGTGTTAAAGACTCTGCTGTGTTTGAGTAGGGAAAACGATACTGAACTCATTGTTGATATAGCCCCTGACCTCTTTTCAACTGGGAGAAAGGGGCTCAATGTGGAAAACACAAGCTTTGCTCAAAATTCTCTTTGGAAACTGTGCTACTATTTCTCAGTGAAGAGGAAGGGAGGAATAGTGTTCGCCCTCAAGTCGAGACTTAGATTCTAGACTCTGCATTGACTCTACCCAGTTGTATAGTTGTAGACAAATCACTTAATCTCATGGATTTTGTCTTATCTGTAAAATGAGGATGTCAGGCTATATGATGTTTAAGATCTCTTTCTGCTCTCAACTTCATTTTGTATGATTCTAAGTCAGATGAGGCATTTATATCACAATGGCACATTGACCCGTGTATCTTTGTGGTCATTGCATTGCTTTGGAGCGTTGTTCTTTCTTGGTGAAGGAATGTCTTAGTAACCCAAATTTTCTCTGAAATTCTATGCAAGGTCTCTAAAGTACTAACATAGTAGTCAATGATATTCTACTTTTTCCCTCCACCCCCCTGATGTTAACGATTCTTTGGCACAAATTAAGTCTTTGTTTTTAGTTCAGATTAGAAAATATGTCATTTTTTTTGGAAAATGTCATACAAATTAGACCCATTCGTTGGTACTCACAATCCCATCACCTGCTCTTGTTGTTTATGTGTTTTGCCACCAGATAGCAGAATTACTCTTGTTATAATCTTCTTATGACTTCATTGGGTTTACTTTTTGGAAACTCTTTAATAGAGAAATGTGGGAGAGGAAGTCCTCCTTACCCTGTTATCTGAGAATAATTTGTACTGGAGGAAAAGACTTCTTCAAGTGAATCCATTTAAAAATGCTGGCCAAAATGTGATCAGGTAAAAATGGCTCAAGTGGGCTTTTATTACGGCCAATAAAATTAAGAATTATAAAAAGGGACGCCTGGGTGGCTCAGTCAGTTAAACTTCTGCCTTCAGCTCAGGTCATGATCCCAGGGTCTTGGGATCGAGTCCCACATCAGGGTACTTGCTCAGCGTGGAGTCTGCTTCTCCTGCCTGCTGCTCCCCTGCTTGTGCTCTCTCTCTGACAAAGAAATACATAAAATCTTTTAAAAAAAGAATTACAAAAATATGTTCAGCTGCTCATATTTTAAACCAAATTTAGATTTTATTTTCAACTATATACCAAGAAATGTATCAAGTATTTTTCTTTATCTTTTGGGCAGAATCCAGCTTGCATTCTGCTCATTCAGCTCTGTCTCCTGGAGGAGGAGTTGCTGTCTTGGCTTATTTGCATAGTATGATAATAAAAGAAATAATTTTTTTAGAGTTATTTAAAGACTCTAAATTTCTGTAAGAGGGTCCCTTAATTCTTTGATACTCAAATTGATCTCTTTGAAAACACTTCCTGTGTCATCACACTTGTGGATATTTCTCTTCTTTGATTGTTGACTGGCTTAACTCTGATTGTTTTTATTGTTGGCTTTGCCTGTCCTATGGTCTTATGACAGCTCTTCCTTTGAGTTCATGGAATCACGGATCTTTTGTAAAATTTGCAATTTCATTTTGTTATTGTTTATAAAAGCACATTAAACCTGAAAAGTGGGGAAATGTAGTGTTAAGGGAAGAAAAGGCTGTTTCTCTAGGAGAAGTTTATTCATTTTGCTTTTAAACAATCAGCCTAAAATCAGCGCGCGCGCGTGTGTGTGTGTGTATGTGTGTAGTCAAAGAAAATATAGACACTTTCAACATAGCTTTGTTTTATCGTTTAAAAGGATTTTTAAAGGGCGCCTGGGTGGCTCAGTCGATTAAGTGTCTGCCTTTGGCTCAGGTTGTGATCCCAGAGTCCTGGGATCGAGCCCCATGTCAGGCTCCCTGCTCAACAGCGAGTCTTCTTGTCCTTCTTCCTCTGCACCTCCCCTGCTTGTGCTCTCTTTTAAATAAATAAATAAAATATTAAAAAAAAATAAAAGCGTTTTCAAATTTGGGGTTGTTGCCATTTATCGAAAGCATGCAAAATGCTTGTTATCAGTGAGCTTTTGTTATAAGAAGCCATCCCGAAACTCAGTGGCTTAAAGCAACAATCATTCATTCTCATGGATTTACAGGTTGTCTGGGTATTAGCTGATTCAGAGTGAGTTTTGCTAGGGTGGGAGGGATTTTTGAACACGGATTAGTTTTGTAAGAGGACAGTTCATTAGGGAATTTCTTGTAGTGTGATATATTTTCTTTGTATGAAGCCAGCCTGAACACCATCTGGTTTCTAATCCAAGTTCTGCTCCATACTAACTGTGTTATCTTGGACAACTTACTTAACTTTTATTTGTTAAACAGGGATAACAGTAACACCAATCTCACTGGTTTCTATGAGGACTGAATGAGATAATTAACTTGGCATGTATAGAGTGGTTACTAAACTTCAGCTTTTTTGTTATTAAGAGAAAGAGTACTTCTGACTATGACTAAAGCCCAATGAGTTGGGCAGAAGGGAGGGGGAAGTATATGGAGCTGGAGCAAGAGGTAGGGTGTGAATTCATCTTTAGGTCTCTGATGATATAAATCAAGGAAGTTGGTCAAACCAGGATTTTACTTAATTTAACAAATACTTACACAGTGCCATTTACTATGTGTCAGCCTCTTTCCAGGAGCTTAACAAAAAATATTAACTCATTTAAAGCTCATATAAATTCTAGGAAACAGATATAATTATTATCTCCTTTTTATAGATGAAAATATCCAGACCCAGAGAGGTTGCATAACTTCCCCAAGGTCACACAGCTAATAAGTGGCAGAGCTGGGATTCAAATTCATGGCAATGTGGCTGCTGAGTCTGTGGTCTTAAGGCCTGTAGTGCTTTTCCGTTCCAGGGAGCAATGCAAAGGAGGCCAGACTGAGGTGAGATATGGTCCTGAATCCAGATAATTTAATTGATATGCTATGTTTTGAGGATTTGACTTTATTGTTTCCTTCTGAACCAGAAGGTTTGAAGCAGAACTCTCTTCCAAGTCCATTTTGTCTTGTGTTCTCTATGGAGCTTATTCCTGGATGGAAAGAGGTTCCATGAGTGCTAACCGCAGGCTGCTGGAGAATCACTGTATAAAGATGTGCAGCTGTCCTGGGCTTGCCCACTTCTCACTCTCTTTTATAGAGGGGAGAGAAGCAGGATCACTCCATCAGGTTGTTTCTGCTCTTCAGTAATAGGATTTTTATTGCTAACTCAGAGGATATAGGATGAGTGAAAACAAGCTAGGTTTTTACATCTAGCTCTATCCTGTGCAAAGATAAACACACCATGCTAATAAATCTTCCATACTAAAAATATATCCACACAGGGCAAAGGATGATGTTTGTAAATCTAATTGAATTGAATTTCACTTTTGTACCTTTTGGGGGGCATAGTTCAAGCATGTGGAGTATGCAGTTCGGAAACACCATCCTGTGGGTCAGCATTACAAGTAATTGCCCCTTTTTGGCTCTAAGATGATGACTTATAATAAACTTAGTTGAACCTCTGAAATGCTCAGTCACATAAAACTGCAGTTGTCGTGGGCAGGCTGGTCACCATGCACTGCGACGCTCAGTATTTGGAATTATGTATTTTTATTTGGTTTTGTTTGTATCTCGGCTCAAGCAGCTCTCTGATCCAGCAAAGATACAGTGATTTTATTAAAAATTTAACATGTATCTCGTAGCAATATTTACTTTAATGTGGTAAATCAAGAAATTCTTCCTTTTCTGAATGAGATATGTTGGTAAGATAAACTCAATGCTCTAAGATAAATATTAACTTTATAATGAAAACCAGAGAATGCCTTGCCTGGTACATTGTAGCTGTATTTCTCTAAGGAGATGGAAGCCATCCGTGCTTCTTGCTCTATGTTGTGTGAGAGGTAATGGTTTAGATTTTCATCCTTAATTATCTTTATAGTGACATCTTATCCTGTGTGTTCTTTGACTTCTAATTTTTAAAAATATTGAATATGTTTGCTCATGCAAAAGACTAGCTGATTCGAGAATTACAAAAAGTACAAGCAGGCACTTTTTCACGCAGGAGTCCACGGAGGCAATGTTAACTCTCATAGGCAAATTTCATTATTGAGAAGGAGATTTTGCAAGTCTCGAAGTTAAAGAAAAAAGAAAAAAAAAAGAAAGAAGAGGAAAGAAAGGAAAAAAAAAAGCTCTTCCAGGGACTCTGGTGAACACAAGCTAGAATCCAATTAGAAAATGTTGAGTGGAGTTCAAAGGACACCTGTGATAGTTTTGATAAAGTTACTGCCCTGGAAAGAACTGAGATATACTACTTTTCGCCACGGTGACTGTCCGTGTCTGGGTACCTTCACGCAGTGGCACCAGTCATGAATCCTGTAAGTGACCTATTAATAACCGCAATATGAATGAAATGTGCTGCCTAGAAAATGAGGTTGCCTGGCTCTCATAAAATACCATTTTCTTTTCATAATTTACGGGATGTGTTGTCCAAGGAGATGAAGTATTTCATGTTGGTCAGTTTGGGCTCTGCATAGTCCTAATACCACAGGGAATATTTTTAATGGTTGACTGATAAAACATTGTTTCCTGCAACTCAGCCTTTTTCTGATTACAAACATCAAGGCTACAAACACAATTTCTTACTTGCTTTATCTCTGGAGTAGTTACGAATACGATCAGAGACCTCAATAAAGCAACCAAGCAACTTTTTTTTTTTTTTTTTTTTTTTTTGCTGTGTGCTATTTAACCTGTGCAAAATTCATAATTAAAGGTGTGGTCCTTGCTTTCAAGAGGCTGATAGTCCTGGAAGCAAAAGGTTAATTCCCTGTCCACGTTATTTGTAATTAACCAGTTTCATCACTTTTCTCATCCTTAATCATACTCGGAGATAAATAAGTTTCCAATCTTCCCTCAAGGCTCATGCGCGTTGAGTTACTGGCGGAATCCACGGAATGGGAAGAGTGGAGGCGAGGGGCTTTGATTATGTGGGGCTCATCCACTATGCACAATAGAAGGAATTTCCATCTTTTGAAAAATCACTTGTATATTGTCAAGAACATGTGGATGCTCACATTCTATATATTCTTCGAGATTTGCAAGGTGCATTACGGAACACAAGTCATACGCTCAAGTTTAGAAATAATCTGTGTGAAAGAGTGTTGCAAAAATCCGTTTGGCATCGTCTGTGTGCTTGGCCTTGGTCTCCTTTGGCACATCCCAGGTCCTCTCCGTCCAGGCTAGTCACTACTTCATCTGTGGCAGGGCAAATATTGGCAATTTTTTTGTTTGTTTTTTGTTTTTACTTTTCAACCACAGCCTGTAAGAGTTACGATGAGAGTGGTTGGAGTCTCAGTCAGAATGAGATCCTGAAGGACGCAGAAAAAGAGGACTCTCTTGTGTCTCTGCTGGATTTTGGGTGGGGGCAGGAAGTGAAGAGATTTGGACTCACAGGGAAGGGCACAGAATGGTGGCTGGCAAGGTTGGGAGGAGGCTGGGCATGCTCACCTGGCATTGTGGGGATTATCCTCCTGCAAATCATCTCTTATTGAGGTTTATGTCTGTCTTTCTGTCTTCACTATCATACCCCGAGCTCTCCTCTGGAAAAATCATGTTGTAGATCAAACAATGGTCTGGCATCAGCCATTACAAATGGTTCCAATGGCATATAATGGGCTGCTTGAACTGGACACAGGATGAGTTTCCCCCCACCCCATCACTACCCCTCTCCAGCAGCATGACCTTGGCCAAGTCTTGTCATCTTGATTCATCTTGCTTTCCATGCAAATTGGGGGAAAGCATACCCTTCCTCAGTGGGCCGCTGGGAATAAGAAATTATTAACAACTAACGCACAAGTATTTGTGCAGGTGATAAATACTCTTTAAGTGGTGTCTATGACATTGCTTATTTATTGCTTAGATTTCTGAGTCTAGCACCATCCATGCTTGCACTAGTCACTCAATAATGTTTGTAGAATAGAAAACAGCCACGTTGAAGCCTACGTTATGGTAAATGCCCAACAAATACGTACTGCATGAGCGAGTGGTTCTTGTCCCAGATCAAATGGGCCAGAGAACCACCTGGGAGTTACTCATCTCAGAGTTAGCTCTGAGAATTCTAGCCTGCGGGAGCTCTATTTCAAACAGGGATTCTCATGAAAAGCAAATCAAAAGTGAATTTGAAGGAGAGGCAAAATACATTGTTTCTTATTATGCCTGCTGTTTGATTTTTCATTAGGCATCCTGCCTGATTCTTATTAGGACTGCCTCAATTTCTTTTAGGTCCTGGTCATTGAGGGTCAGCGCTCATGTGCTATATAATGATGTCATTATTGGACTTTATTACATACATGATGTAGGTAATGATTCAGGGTTTATTCCAGAAAATAATTCTAAGCACCTAATGCTGATTGGTTTAATGATACAAAAACTAATTTGGAAAGAATGGAAGGTTTCCTGGGGCACAGCTGATGATGTGAATGTGAAATGGCTTCATTTCCCACATTTAAAGAATGGAAACAACATGCAATTACGTGTTCTTCGATGAGGTGTTTTCTTTGAAATGGTAGAACTTGGAAACTGTCCATATGAGAAAGGTGGAAAAATTTAAGCAATTGTGCCAAGGTCAGTTTTCCTTTTTTATTTCCTTTATTATTGTTAGTTATATTTATTCTTGGCTATAAACATGTGCTTTCTCAATTTTTTTCTCTCTTTTTTTTTTTTTAATATGAAAACCTAATGGGGAGACTGATGAGATTGGCCAAGCCTGTGAAATTAAAATGAACTTTGTAATTTTGTTTATCAGCTTGGGGTCAATGACATAGAAATTCTGTAAGTTATAAATGTAAATATGAACATGAATTCCATGTGCTGATTCATTCATGCGGAAGGCCTGCCCATTCCACTCCTTGCCATCACCCACCTCCTACCAGTTAACAATTAGCTAGTTAAATAAGCCACATTGGGGTTCTTTGTGTCTGTTTTCCTCGGCACCCCATGGTGCTTTTCCAAGCTCTTTAAGAGAGATTTGTGCTTGGATCTGATCCTTGTGATGCATTAAGAAAGGTGAGAAACTGGCTACTTCTTCCTTTTAGTGCTTTTCCTTAGGATGGAATGGAACAGGAGAACACACGGATTGACCCTGGTCGCTCACTCTTAGACATCATTTCAAGTACCATCTTCACTGACTTGAGCTTTTAAACTGGCCTTAATTCGGTGAGTAAATCCCCTGCTCTCTCTATCATTTTGATCTTCTGAATCACCCTTATCTCACAATGCCCGATTTCCACCCACTCACTTACCCACTGCCTGTAGTTACACACTCTTGACTGTCTCCCTGGCTGTTGCTTAATAAACAGGAAAAAGACTAACACTTTTGACAATCTCATTAGTTCCTTGTTCTTTCATTTTCGTCCCCCACGGAAATTTCCCTCATCAAGGGTATTTTTATAACCGAGAGGAGAGATTGTAAATGACGGTTGAACCTAAGGACATGAGTTGTTTCTTCTTTTCACTTCGTTTCCTTCTCTGAGGAGGCATGATCTGCATCTGCTCTCTCATATCCTTTACCAGATGCCATAGTGACTTATTCCCCAAACTTGATCAATTCTCTTCTCACTGGTTTTTCGGTTTGGCATTCTGTCTCTATTTGGGTTTGTCAAAAATTCGTTTTGCCCAATTTCTATGTCTGTTCTTAAGTGCTGTAGAACAGACAGAAAGCCAAAAGGCCATGTGAGCCCAATGGAGAGAAAGGAGAACAGAGTCAGGAAGGCTGAGGTCAAGCACTGATCTAATTGGTTCACTGGAGGCCCTTGGGCCAGACCAGACCACTTATGCCTCATGTTCATCACATGTACAACCAGGGGCTCAAAATGGAGCATCCAGGGTCATTTCTGTTAGAGTGTAGATCTATTTCCTCACCTGTAAAATGGCCATATGAATAGCACCTGCCTTCTAGAGACATAGGATTCGATCAGATTTTATGTATATGTTTTACATGGTGTCTGTCATAGAATAAGAGCTCACTAACTCAATTAACAGAAAACCCTGCAATGGAGCTAATTGGATCCATTCCTCCATCTAGCCCCTGTTCTCAACTAAAGTTCTTTTCTTCCATGGGAGAGAGTGAGGGGAGAGGACCGTGGGGTTGGGTGGGGAAAAGTGGTCTCTAGAAGGTCTCTGACAGGATGGCCCCTTGGTCCCCCGTATCCTTCTAGCCCAATCACCTTGGGTCAGACCAACAAAACCGCTCCCAACTAAGCAGCAGAGTCCTAGAATCACTGCCGCATGCCCTGGGAGTTCCAGCCAGGCCAGAGCATGGAGAGTTGGTGTGTAAGACCATGTGCGTCACTCCTTGCAGACAGCAGCAAGGAGCCGCTGAAACAGGATGGATTTGCGTTATGCTCCCAAACCTGGAAATACCCAACGGGCTTTGCAGACTCATTCTAGTCACTTGGCTCATCTTGCAATGATGTGACCCTGCATTGTGCAAATTTCAAGTGATACCCTATGTATTACACGTAGTGTATTTCTGGTTGAAGTATATCTACTAACATATTTCGTATTCATTTCTTTCTTGTTGTCATGCCTTGTGTCTTAGATTTAGAACCCTCTGAGGACATTTTGGTTTCAAGTAATAGAAATCTATCTCAAACTGGCTTAAGCCTCTGAGGATTTGTTAGGTCCGACATTTGAAAAATCAGGCCTAGCTGCATCTCAGGGACTCAAAAAAAGTCAGTTAGGGCTTTGTCTTCTTCTCTTGTCCTCTGACACACCTGTTGTCTAAACCTCTTTATTCTCTATTAAAGTCTCAGACAAGCTTGGTCATGGCCTCTTCACTCAACCACCTTCAAATTGGGCAGAGATAGAACTTTTCTCTGATAATTGTGTCTCACTCTAGTGCCTGGGTCACGTGACCCTCCTCCGCCTGCTCAGTTCATCCGAATGGATGGACTATATCGATTGTTCAGTCCCGTCACTGGCCCCTCCTGGTTTGAGGTCATCCCAACCTGAAGCAAATGGGCAAAGGTAGGGACGGGCTGGCATTCCAAAAGGAAAGAGGATTCTTCCACCACAGTCCTCTGAAGAAGGGGGAATGAATCCTGGACAGGCAAGAAGAACAGAGGCTCATCACAGATCTCTTACTGGGATTTGGAGTGTCACAAAAAGGAAAAAAATGCTTTCAATTGTTCACTTGAATCTTTAGCATAAGTCCTACTTCCTAGGTGGAATACCTTGCAGATGCTAGCCTCGAAAGTGGTAATTATAAACCTGGAAACCTGCATATGGTATAATGATAAGTGCAGAATACAAATCTTATGTTTGTTCACAGAGGTCACAGTTACATTGGTAAAGTCTGGAAGGGAAGTTTAAAATGAAAATAGTTTAGATTAGAATGTTTATGGCTACTTTTTCCTCTAAAAATATCTTTAGTTTGTTTAAATGACTTTTGGTTAAAGAAAAGAGAAAGCTCAGTGAATGAATGAAAGTTGACCTCATTAGATAGGAGTGGTGTGTGCGTGTGTGTGTGTGTGTGTGTGTGCAGTTTTTCTTCTCATCATGACAACTGCCTTCAGCATATTAGTAGTAGATTTGAGAAAGATTCCCGTGTCCTTCATACCATCGTGCCTGGGTCAAATGTTTCACTTTCTCTTTTGCTGAAGACTGGCCCTGCATTTCACTGATTTTATACATTACCAAGATAATACACTTTTATTCAATCTTACTAGGTATTAATCCTTCACATTTTCTAACCTTGATATCCCTCACTTTGATTTCTGTTTTCTCCATAGCATAGAATTAAATTAGCCAATCGCTTCCCTCTACCCTTGCTTCAAGGTTGCACTACTCTGAGTGAGTCCCGTGTTAGGAGCAGTTGGGGGTCGGCAATCAGGCTTATACTGGTACCCCAGCAATGTCCCCAGGTTCCCGGGATCTTTACACTTTTCCATTCTGCCATCCTCACTTATGAGTTATTTTGGAAGGCCTGCCTAATACTTTTTGGTCATTTGGCTATTTATTTTTATTTAGGGTAGCTAAATGGGTCATTACTTATTTTGAAGAAGAAAGAAGGCAGGTCAAATGATTTTATGAGTAAGCCATAGTTAAGAACTAAATTGCTAGGATATGTATATACATATATATATATATATATACATATATATATATTTTATATTCAGGCTACTTTTGTGAGATAGTCTATGTCGTTTTCTTTCTGTTCTGCTTTGCTGGGGGAAGAGACCTAAAGAGATCCAAAGTTTGTGATTATTTGTTGTTTCTCTATTATCGTCTTCACGTTGAATCTCAGTCTGTATTCTTTAGCTACAGTTACTCTCATGAATTCCTCTCTAACTTCATCTGTCCTCAAAACCTGTCTCTGCGTGTATAGATATAGACATGACAGTGGCTCTTGGGTGGTTGTTCAGAAGCTGGACTCCACCACTTCCCCAGGTACCTAACCATGGCCTAATTACCATCATTTGAGTCTTAGTTTTCTCAGCTGTAAAAGAAGGATGATCATGTCTACTTTCCATGCTTGTTGAGGGTTGTTGAATGAAAAAATATTAGATTGATCACAGGGAATTGCCTTGAGCCTGTGGCTCAAGCTACTGCTTGTAAGGTCTAATCCCAGTGCCATAGGTGGTGGCTCCGTAACTCATATTTGTTACAGTGATAGGGGAAGGGGTTTCATGCAAATTTAGGAAAATAAGATGTCTACTTGGCAGTTGCAATACACAAATCCCCTATATAGTTCAAATCAAGTTAAATGGGACAGTTCATCTTGGTTCTAGGCCACGCTGAGGCAATATTCAGCGGCAAGGAGCTCTTAGCAGCTTAGCTAGTTGGAGGGCACAGGGGGAGGCTTGTCTTGGATGAAAGACATCCAGGCCTTCAGTCTTGGATGAAGACCTTGAGTGGTAGATGAGGGCTTCTGAGCTCTGCCTCATCACATCTAAAGCTATAGAGCTCTCCCAAACGCTCTCACCACAGCAATATTAAGGTCAGAGGTAATTTAGGGGTCATTGACATGCATTTGTGCATTGGAGGAGTCATGGGGCTGTATGTGAGACACTTTTATGGTTCTTGCTCTGCACAGATTCTTTTGACTGAGTTAACCCAGAGGTAGTGAATGGGATGCAATTAGTAACTCTGTTCAGAGAGAAAAATTGTGCTTACAGTTTGAATATTAGCCGACAGAAAACTGACACCTCTTCAATGTTAGAACATCAGGCATCAACTTGGAAGGGAGTTGGCCGGCATGAGATGAAGAAGGGAACTGTGCCAGGTAAAGAAGGGAGGGCAGGACGTGGGAAATGAGCACCAGATCCAAAAACAGAGATACAACCTGAGTGTCTGCTGGTTAGTGTTTCCGTAGCTCCCCACGTCTGAAGGGTTGGTCATTAACATCAAACCCACACTGCAGTGATGCTTGAGTAGCTTGTAATTATATATACATTTAAAATTAACTGTTAGGTAAGCTCTTTGTGGGTTTCGGTTCTAAAACTTCCTAGCTTTTTTCCTCAAGGTTCTGTTTTGAAAGAGGTATGTACTCCACAGATAAACTCAGCCCACATTTGCGGTTCCTATCCAGGTGTGTGCTCAATCTGTGCTCCTCTGTCTCTTCAAAGGAATTCTCAATTCATTGATTAATGTCAGTGATCAGAGGCTAAAGTCAAGAGTTGTAACAATGATTGAATGAAGCCATATAAACAATCATTAATAACAAGTTGGCAGTCTATTTGCAGGGGTGTATTGGGGCATAGACTTAGGCATCTAAGAGGAAAAGGGATGGATGTTGGACATGGACAAGGAACAGAGATGATGGAAATTGAGAGTCCTCTTTTCTTGCCACCTCTCTTTATCCACAAAGCCTTGTCAAGAAAAGACTTTGAAAATAGAAGAAGAGGAGCCCAGAGAAAAAATTCTTCTCCCCACCCCTAAACTTTGATCTGTTTGATAAAGAGCTTTTTCACCAATTCCTCATTTGACCCATATAATAACCTAAAAACGTAGACTGAATAAAAATCATTAATTTTGTGTGACAGATGAATAACTAAGCCTCGAGAAAATTTAGCAATTTGCCTAGTTTGAGCTTAGATTGTAACTTGGATCTTCCATCTCCCAGTATGTTTCTGTTTTCACTAAGGCATTTTATTCATTGTGCATTATTTGACATTGAACTACTCTTTTTGTTACTTTGTGCTATTAATGTTTATTAAAAGGAAAATGGGAATCTGGGCAGTGGAGCAGTATAGGATTAGAAATCAAACAATATATGTCTAATTAATTCAATGAATACTTGATTAATATTTGGCAGTTGCATTTTCATTACAATATAATTAATTAGAATTTCTAGATAAACAACTTCACGCAGTTGCTGTGAGAATTAAATGTGATAATGTATGTGAAAGTGTCTACCACAGTGACTGGCAGTTAGAAGGGACTCAATTAGTTGAATTTGAATCTTATCAAGACTAATTTTCATGAGGATATCTTTGAGGTAAAACCTTACTTTATGGTAGAGCACTAAAAATGGAAAAATACCATTTAAAGCTATCATTAGTTATCAACTAACTTCTGAAAAGTGAGCCCCAGGAATTCAATTTGGAATTTATATCTGTATACCTCACCATCATCTCAAAATCAGCATCTCCAAATTTTCACTTCTTTTTCTCCTATATAATTTTTTTCCCCTTCAATCCTTCCTTTTGCTAGTGGTTAACAAGGGTCAAAGTTAGGACTTCTCATTTCCTTTCAAATGCCTGCCGCTAAATTCTTTCAAAATTTTCTCTGAAATATTCTATTTCGTCTTTTTTTCTTCTCCATTTCTACTACTATTAATTCACCTAAGTTTATGTCAACTCATAGGTAGATTGCTATCTCAGAAATGGTCTCCATCTCCTTGATCTTGTTCACACTGAAAACCTTTCTTGGACTAGTTTTCTGAAAATCCCATTTTTGTTATATTAATCCTGTGATTAAGAAATTCCCAGGCTTGGGGCGCCTGGGTGGCTCAGTGGGTTAAGCCTCTGCCTTCGGCTCAGGTCATGATCTCAGGGTCCTGGGATCGAGCCCCGCATCGGGCTCTCTGCTCAGCAGGGAGCCTGCTTCCCTCTCTCTCTCTGCCTGCCTCTCTGTCTACTGTGATCTCTCTCTCTGTCAAGTAAATAAATAAAATCTTAAAAAAAAAAAAAAGAAATTCCCAGGCTTCCCAATACCTCATATATTAAGTCTAACATCCCTTTGATTTTCTTTATAATGTAGCTTCTTCTAATTTTCTAAATACTATCTTAAGTCCTGCTTCATCCAGAAGCATGAATATTCAAGCCTACATTTGGTTCCTTTTTTTTTTTCTTTTAGGCTTACTGTTTACTTAAACACTGTTCTATATTATTTAAGAATTACCCCCACCCCAAGCTTTATTGAGGTATAATTGACAAACAAAAGTTGTATATAGTAAAAGTATACATTTTGATATTTTGATATACATAGACATTATAAACTAATCAGTCAAGCTAATTAACATTTTCATCAACTCACATAGTTGTCATTTTCTTTTTGTGTGTGTTGAGAACACTTAAGTTCTACTCTCAGTAAATTTGAAGTATAAAATACAGTATTGTTAACTACAGTCACGTTAATCTATAGAATGTATTCATGTTGCCTAACAGAAAGTTTGTACCTTTTAACCAGCATCTTCTCATTTCTCTATCTCTCTACCCCTGGCAACACCATTCTACTCTCAGCTTCTGTGAGTTTGACTACTTTAGACTTCACATTTATGTGAGATCATATAGTATCTGTCTTTCTGTGTCTGGCTTATTTCACTTTAGCATAATGCACTTCAAGTTCATCCATGCTGTCACAAATGGCAGAATTTCCTTCCCTTTTCATGGCTGAATAATATTCCATTGCATGTGTATACCACATCTTCTTTATCCATCCATCTGTTGACAGACATTTAGGTTGTTTCCATTCTCGGCTATTAAGAATAATGTTTCCATAAACATGCGAGTGCAGATATCTCTTTAAGATACTAAATCCATGTTTTTTGAATATATACCTAGAAGTGGGATTCCTAGACCATAAGATAGTTCTATTTTTAATTTTTTAAGGAGCCACTATACTGTTTTCCATAATGATTATATATATTTACACTACCACCAACAGTATACAAAGGTATACATCCTTCACATTTCTCCATATCCTCATCAACATCTATTTTTTGTCTTTTGATAATAGCCATAAAAATTGCTTCTTTTACTTGTCTGCTCTTCCATCTCAATTGTAAGCATCTTTAAGAGAGAGTGCTTGTGTCGTACTTCTGTGTTGCTAACACAACTTAAACCAGTCTTAAAAATAGGGTAGTAACACAATAGAAGTTTATTGAATTAAATTGGATAGAACCAGACTTTACTAATGGGATTTTATTTGTGTCTGTAGTAAACTTACACAGAGCTGTCACCAGGTGGCGGTAAACACGGAAAAGCTGCCTAATGCCTGACTTGCTCAATTAAAGAAAAAAAATGCTCTTTACATGATTTGTGCATAATTCAAAATTGTGATTTAATATTTTTTTAGTTTCTCCAGATTTTTTTTAAAAATCGAAGAACATTCTAAATGGTATGAATGCATTAACAATTGTGTAATTGTTATTGTTGGGAAAGGTATTATATAATCTCTTGAAAATTAGAGATGCCTCAAGGGCATGATGCTAAATAAATGTATTTTGGATTTAAAATGGGAAAAGAATGCCAATTTTTGTTGATGTTTTAAAATGGGGAGTGTGCCCCCAATAGTCGAAACTTCTTTGAAATTGGGAGTCAGGTACCTTTTGTTACAAGCTATGTAGAAACCTTATCATGGTATGATTTTTGGCGAAATTTCTGTCATTGGTCCTTTTCATGAATATTTATTTAAATCCCAATGGAAATCATTGCTCATCTGAAAGGGAGTTAACAATCCTTAATAGCCTCTTCTGATTTGATTGATGTTTTTGTCACTTTCCTTGAAGTAAATAGGTTCCATTAGCATACCAAATATGCTATCTGTCCTTTTACCTCCACAGGCACTTAACTGACCACTCACTTAAGATTTAAATATCCCACCTAGGGTTTTGTTGTCAGTTCAGGGTCAATCTTTACCGGAAGAAAAGGAAAGAGGGTTAAGAACTTAGCTGGTGAGTAGTTTCAAAATGGAGGAAAAATTGTTTTCTTCATAATAAGATTTTCTCTATTTGGACTACTTCTTTATTCTGCCTCCAAAGTGTCTACAATGCTGAAATAGCTAAGAGCATTAAAATCAGTGTGTATTGAGCAAAAAAGAAAAAAAAAATATTTGGGATGATTAAGAAGTGGTTAAAGTGTTCAAGAAAGAGTCTCAAATCAAAGAGATGAAGATAATTTTTTGAAACTAAGGCATGGCATACAGAAATCAGTAAGTCTGAGTAAAGGACCCATTCATACATACTCTTCCAGCATGTAAATGAATTCCAGGGAGACATATGTGGGGTTGTGTTTACTTTTTCAGGCCAATAAATTTCATAGTTAATTAAACAGTGTGGAGTGGCCCATAAGACATCACCTTGAGACAAACCCCGATTCTTCCCAGGCACTGGGGTACCTTCAGATGTGTTCAAGGCCAGTAAGGAACTGGAAGTGTTTTACAACCTCAATTTAATATATTTCACTCTTTCCCACGACATTCACTTTTTTCATCAGACTGCATGGGGAATCCGAGGATCTTTGCAATGGTCACATACTTGTGGTACCGGGCCTTGATACAGTGCTCAGGAAGGGGCTGTGGATGGGTGTGAGGAAAGGTCAGGGGAAGTTCAGAGGGGCCCAATAAAGCATTGTGGAAAAGGAAGACTTTTGATGATTCTGACACTTTGGGGTGTGGAGAAACAAGGGTAAGTTCATATATTTGAACAATTATTTACAAAAAATATTTCTTCATAGTGTAAAACTCTTAAAATGCCTCAAAGCAAGGAATAATTTTTTTAATTACATAGCAGCAGAATTGGTTGTGGAACAATTAACTCTGTGCTTCAGGTTGGAAGCCTTTGATTCCCAGTGCTGATGCCTTAATAATGTACACAATTTCTTTTCTCTTTTCTCTTCCTTCCTTCCTTTCTTTCTTTCTTCCTTCCTTTCTTTCTTTCTTTCTTTCTTTCTTTCTTTCTTTCTTTCTTTCTTTCTTTCTTCTTTCTTTCTCTCTCTCTTTCTTTCTTTCTTTCCTTCTTTCTTAAGATTTTGTTTATTTGTCAGAGAGAAAGAGAGACAGCACAAGCTGGGGGAGTAGTAGGAAGAGCAGGCAGAGGGAGAAGCAGGTTCCCCACTGAGCAGGGAGGCCCATGCGGAGCTTGATTCCAGGACTCCAGGATCATGACCTGAGCCAAAGGCAGTCGCTTAACTGACTGAGCCACCCAGGCACCCCTGGTAATATAGACAATTTCTGAGTTAGTTTCCTTTTTTAGAGAAAAAAGAAAAATGAGAACCCAAAAGCTGTGAGGATAATTCAGTGAGATAATCTAGTAACTTCATAAATCATAAATCACCAATCAAAATTGAAATAAGTTTATAGGCCCAAGATGGAGTTGTTCCCGCATGGGATGCTGCATCAGCAAACAGAAATTTAGATCACTCTCATGTGCCTGTAAATGCTTTGCTTGTCCAGAAATGCAGTATATCCAGTCAATCAATCTGCCAATGCCAAGCCAGCTGGGCTCTATACTTATTTCCTTATGCCTTCTTACCACACACAAGATTGACTATGTGGGCCCCCAGCCAATCAGATAGCTTCTGTTTTTCTTGTCCCCCTTCTTTATTCTTTATCCTGTAAAAGCTCCCTGTCTTCCACCCCAAGTCACGGTTCTCCAAATCAAGACTGCCTGCCTCACCAAATGGTAAATAAAATGTGTTCGTATCATCTAAATTGTCCTCTTTAATAATTTTTTAATACTTCCATTTAAGACATTCTTTGTTTTGAAATAATAAATAACTTCGGATTGCATGAAAGTTGCATAAATTAGTACAAAGAATTCTTATATATCTTTCACTCTGATTTCCCAAGTGTTAACATTTTACTACATTTGCTTAATTATTGTCTCTCTTCTCTGTCTCTCTTTTTCTCTGTCTCTCTTGGGATACTTTTTTCTCAGCCATTGGAGAATAAGTTATAGGCATAATGCCTCTTTTCCCCTAAATACTTCATAATGTATATCCTAAAACTAAGAACATTATCTTATATAATCACAGTATATACAATAAGGAAATCAATAGGTAATATTCTACTGTTATCCCATTTATGGGGTTTATTTAAATTTCACCAATTGCTTTCTAATACCTGAGATTTACTGCTATCAAATGGCCAACAACTTAGAAATGTACACTGAAACACATTTGATTCCTAGGAGTCAGTCGAAATGGTAAGGAAAAATAATGAAGAAAACAAATGTAGTAGTTTTATTCTGAATAAAAGCCAACTTCCTTTTTTTTTTTTTTTTAAAGATTTTATTTATTTATTTGAGAGAGAGGCAGTGAAAGAGCATGAGCTAGGAGAAGGTCAGAGGGAGAAGCAGACTCCTCGTGGAGCTGGGAGCCCGATGCGGGACTCGATCCTGGGTCTCCGGGATCATGACCTGAGCCGAAGGCAGTCGACCAACCAACTGAGCCACCCAGGCATCCCCAACTTCCTTTTTTAAAAAAAAAATTCCTTCTAAAAATACTGTCTCCATCTTTGCATAGATTGCCGGCAATGGGGAATGATCATGAATTATTCACTAATCCGTACTTCATGAATTCAGTGAGTGTTTATTGAATAACTAGTCTAGGCCAGATATTCTGCTAAGGTTAGGAAAACTAAAATATGGTTTTTGCCTGAAAGGAGCTCAGAATCTAATTAGGAAGATACTGTTTTCAATATGGATGAATAATTGAGATTCAGGAGATCATGAAGGGGTGAGAAGAAAAGGCAAAAAGAAATCTCTCCAGGGGCACCTGGGTGGCTCAGTGGGTTACAGTCTCTGTTTTCGGCTCAGGTCATGATCCCAGGATCCTGGGATTGAGCCCCACATCAGGTTCTCTCTGCTCCATGGAAAGCCTGCTTCCTCCTCTCTCTCCCTGCCTGCCTCTCTTGCTTACTTGTGATCTCTGTCTGTCAAATGAATAAATAAAATCTTAAAAAAAAAAAAAGAAATCTCTCCATCACATGACTTTAGATGGAAAAGAGAGAATATAATGTCATGAGTTGTGTTGTTGACACACAGTTGGGACATGGGTGAAGGATCTTTTGTTTCCCTGGCAGAAGGAACACATATGTTTGAAGCCAATAAATCCAGAAATCATGTATTAGCTAACTTTCTATTTCTCTTTTATTGTTGAGAATTATGTAATTATCTCAATTAACAGACTCAGATTTTTTTAAAAAATTAGATAAAAATTATTTTAAAAATCACAATAAACAACTTAATAGACATGGAAAGCAAATTTTTGAACAAAATTTCACAGTTCTCTTTTGTTGTTGAAACTAAAATAATCATTTCTTCCAATTAAATTTCCTTAGTCCATGGATTAACTTAGGTAGAGTATAATATAAAAGGAGAAACAGGCAAAATAATTTTTGATAATATATGCAGTTCCACCAGTGATACCTACTTTGGAAATAAAGTATTACAAAATAATCCATTTTTACAAAGAACAAGCAAGAAAGATGATATAGAAATGAAAACTGAAGAAAAAACAAAACCAAAGTCAACTTGCATAGCTTACTAATGCTGATGTCGGTTACTGTAGATTCATTATAGTAGTAGGCAAATGATGTATGAAAATGGACAACTGTTCTTTTTTTTAAAGATTTTATTCATTTATTTGAGAGAGTGCAAGAGCAGGAGCAGTGGGAAGGGGCAGTGAGAGAGGGAGAATAAGACTCCCTGCTGAGCCAAGAGCTGGATGTGGGGCTTGATCCCAGGACCCTGGATCGAAGGCTGACGCTCAACCAACAGAGCCACCCAGGTGCCCCTGGACAACTATTCTTTATCAGGTTTGAGGAAATTATGATTATCTTCTGGGTATGAAGTATATTTGTACCTAGCAGAGGATTTACGGGGCACTGGTATAGAGCAAATCACATACACTCGGGCAGAATGATAAATAAATAAAAGGAAATATCCAGATGTGATTTAAGCCTAGAATATAGTGTTAGACTGTAGGTACCTTAGAACCAATAATTTGAAGAAAAATTGGAGCTGGGCCAGGAGAAAGCAATTGCGATGATTAAGAGAAGGAAGGATTAATTTATAAGAAAAGATTTAAATAGACAAAGATATGGCTAGGCAGGTAATGACTATAGGGTATATTATAAGATTCTACAAATATTTGAAAATTAAAAAGGTGGGAGTAGAATTATTTAAAATGATACAAAAGAATAAGTTACTGGGAGTAATTTAGTAAGAAGAACTCTTTGACATTAAAAATCATTAGTTTTTAGAAAATTCTTCTAGTAGCAAAAGTAATCTATTCTTTTTGAAGATTTGAAACTAGACAGGAAATGATTCAAGATTGTGGGTAGTTGTTTCCCAGTAGGTGGAAAAACTGATCAAGTCATTTGACCCCCCGTCCTTTTCTATTAACAAAAAAGTCAAAGATATTAAATCTAAGATTGGTTAATATAGTGTCTAGAGTCTAGCAATTGCCCAAGAGTTCATGTTAGTTGCTAGTGCCTCAATTACATTTGTAGATTGTACTATGTAATTAAGCCCTGTATTACATACTGACTTCAGCAGCTTATTATCTTTTATTTTTGGGGGGTTAATAATTGTCTTAGGGCTTTATATTTTTATCTCAAACAGAGCCTGGCAGTGTTGGACACTCATTATGACCTCAACGCATACTTACATTAAGTAGAAAGTGACATTTATTTTGTAAGCAGGGTGTTTATGTTTGAATTGATTCCAGAAAAAACCCTGAGGTACTTACTTGTTCCCCTTCAGATTTGGAAGGTTTGTTTCCATGTCTCAATAGATCTTTCCACCGCTCCATGCTATGCAGATTGGTTGCCACCTAAAAAGGTCTATCTCTGCCATCCCAGCTTCTCAGTTTCTATTTCTGCTCTTTTCCTTTAGGCTCATTTCATTTCCCAGGAGACTGATGTAAGAACTAACTTCATTGTTTTCTTTTTTCCATTCTTCCTGCACCTTCCTGCCAGAGACATCTTTCTAACCTGACTCTGATCATTTTGTTGGCCCCAATCTCAAAATTATTCAGTGGATCACAGTGACCTACAGGATAAAGTTAGAACCTATCCATCACATCCTTTCAGGATCTGTCCTCAACTTATTTTTTCAGCTCCATCTTCAGCTATTTCCTGTGCTTCTGATCTCACAGAGACTACACAGACTTTCTTCCCCTCACTTCCGCTCAGGCTGTTCTTCCTGCCTTGTCATAGTGGCGCTCGGGTGTAGCTTTCTTTATGGAGTTTCTCTTAACGCTTTATATGAGGTTAATTATTCAACTTTGGGTACTTTGGGTAGTATTTGTGTCACCTACATGGCTCAAGTTCATTTTGAGTGTCCTTTGACCATGACAGCACATTTCTTTGAGGACAAAAATCTCTATCTTATTCACCACATACATTTCTGAGCATACAGTCTTGTGTGCAGTTACGTTCTCAATGATTTTCACAGAATGAATGAAAAGACAGAATGCTCATCATCTTCATGTGGAATAAATCCCAGAAAATACCAACATGGCAAAGCAGATGGGTTTTTCCAACTATACTGGATTTTTTCTGGACACTGTAATAACGCAAGGTATAATACACATGTTTTTTTTTTTTTTTTAGGTTTTCTTAGGAGTTTCCAGATTTGACTTAACTCAAGCAACATGAAGATACAATGTTTGACCACACATTTCATCCTCCACTACACTGTGATTCCTCAGCAGTTTGTTTTTGTTTTTTTAAGAGTGAGAGAGAGCACCCCAGTGAAGGGAAAGGGGCAGAGGGAGAGGTAGAGAGGAGGTCATAAAAAGACTCCACTCTCAGCTCAGAGCCCAACGCAGGGCTCAATCTCATGACCTTGAGATCATGACCTGAACCGAAATCAAGAATCAGATGCTCAACTTACTGCCCCGTGCAGGCACCCCAGCAATTTGTTTCCTTTTTAGCCACTACCACCACCACCAGACATATTCCATATTATAATTATTTAATTAATTATGAATTATTTTCTGTCTTCTAACTCTGGAGTGTAAGTAGTATGAAAGTCGTGCTTTGCTTTTGTTCATTGCTTTATCCCTATTACTCTCAACATTGCTTGAAATATAGCAAGTGTTCAATAAATGTTTGTTGAATAAATATGTAAACGTATGCTGTGTTAATCAAAGAACTACTTTTTTGTTAGTGTCAATTTGGGGGCTACTAGATTTGGCATTTTATGAAACACAAAGCATAACAGCAGTAATTCAAGTCATTCAGAAAATTCTCACTGATTATTCAGAACTTCAACTGTTACTTAGGAAATGGTGGCCCGTTGTCCACGAGTGTTACGAGTGGTTATTAGTGGCAGACTTGCAGTGCAGAAAAACATCTTATAAAACATCTCATAAACATATCTTACAAGGTCTGCTACTTGCTATGAAAATGGTATAAATGTGAACTACAGCTTAGCCTCCCAAATAATTGTCTGACTTTGGGGATAATGATGAATCTGATCTGGTCTAATTTTCAGCACATTGTCATACCTCATTTGGTTTTCATCTTTGTTCTTTTCGTGGATTGTCTTTGAAAAAGCTGTGCCAGTTCCTTTTTGAACTGAAATATCCTGCCAACTGTGGTAGAATTTCTAAAAGGCTTTACACGTTTTAAGAGCATGTATGGCTTAAGGAGGAAAAGTCAAATGCATACCTGCCTTAAATTGTGTAAGCCCGTGATTGAGCCTTTGATCTTAGATTGGTTTACTGAATATAATGCTCCTTGTAGCCTATACCGGGTTCCGCCCACCAGTGCACATACGGATTTTGTTAAAGGACCCTGACAGTGAATATAGTCTATTAGCTCTTTCTTTTTTTTAATTAAGTCAACACGTTTTCTGCCTTTCTTTCTCTTTTTAAGACCTGAGCATCTAAGGATATGATTATAAACTAATTTTGTTTTGCATTTGTAGAGAAGTGAAATAAAAATGAGATAGAACTGCTAGCTAATATATAGAAGTGAGCAGTCACATTTTTTGAGTTTTAAAATATTTCCAGAGATTGAAGGGTGTTACTGTTTGTCCTTAGTATCAGGAAAAAATATGGAATTTTTTTTAAGAAGATTGCTTGATTTTTTGCTGTCTTACCACCACTTGTGCATGTGTGTATGTGTGGTGGGTGTGTATGTGCGCATGCACATGTGTATTGTTTTTTAAAAAATCATTTATTGGTAATTTGGGGCTTCTCTGTACTAAGGTTTCTCCAAGTAAAAGACAGCATTTTCTCAGGATTTACAGAATTTATATACTTATCAAAGGTAAAAGTCAGGTATGGTAAATGCCTAATTGAGGAGGAGAGTTTTATTTTTTTATTTTTTAAAGAGCAAAGCATTGATTTTTACCATTTTATAAATTTTCTCAACGAAAAAATACCCAATGCTTGATGTACACTTCTTGGAAAATGCTAGATTTAGACCATGGTTCTCAGTAGGCTAATTTATAGATAAATTGGCCAAAAGTTCAGACAAATTTGAGACACATTATTAAGAAGAGATTGGAGAGGATTTTGAACTCAAGAAAGCACAAGTTCTGCACCTAGTTTTGCTACGGGGGTTTCTATGATCTTGGCAAGTCACTAGCTCCATTTGTCTTAGTGTTCCCATCTGTAAAATTGTGGTCATTATACCTGACACTTCCTTTCTTAAAAGGGGATGTTATGAGGATGAATAAGGTAATGCGTTGTGGTAAAATGCTTTGAGCTCCTTAGAAGAAAGGTGCTACATAAATACAGAGTATTATCTCACATGAAAAATAGCTGCAATGCTTTAAATATAGCTGCTAAGAGGCACAATCAACTCCTAATTTATTTTTTTTCTCAATGTGGAAAATTCCTTATATTAAAAGAAATGATGTTCATATATTGATTGGCAAATACATCATCACCTCTCTCTATTACTGTGTCACTAATACACTTTTAAAACTTAAATAGTTATCAAACACACTATCAATTCTCCCTGTTCCTTGTGCTGGAAAGTTCGGATTCATCTTCTCTTCCTTTCTCTCTTTGCTCCCTAAATTCTTGCAGCTCTTTCTTGGTAAGCTTTATTACTTCTCTTCTCTTTCTCATTATATCTCTAGCACCCCTAGTGAGTGACAGTGGCTGAGAGACCAGATTCAGGAGCCAAAGTGCTTGGGTTCAGGTCTCAGTTTCTTTATATGAATTGCAAAGTTAACCATATAAGTTAACCATGCTGTGCCTCGATCCCTTCATCTTTAAAATGGGTGTAGTAATATCTATCTAGAAAGGTCATAGGGAGAAATAAGTAAGTTCATAGATGTTAAGCTACTTATAATTATGCTTGAGATGTAGTAAGCTCTCAGTAAACTTTGGTATTTTAATATATGGACAACTGGAATAATCTTGTCATTTATTATTCTTCAGACTTACTGAGGCACTTACATCTTCCAATAGTCGGCCTTTACAACGCTATTCGACTTTCTGTCTTTCTTTTTTTAAAGATTTTATTTATTTATTTGACAGAGAGAGAGAGTGAGAGATAGGACACAAGCAAGGGGAGTGTGAGAGGGAGAAGCAGGCTTCCTGCTGAGCAGGGAGCCTGATGCGGGGCTCGATCCTAGGACCCTGGGATCATGACCTGAGCCGAAGGCAGACCCTTAACAGCTGAGCCACCCAGGCACCCCCCAACTTTCTATTTTAAGTAATTCTTTTTCAATTTGGAATAAAATCCCTCCTCTTCAAGTCCCCAATGATCATCTTCAAGTTCCTTGATCATGAGCTTAAAACTGAACCTCTCACGTTCCTCATGAGCCACTGCATCTATCCAAACTATCTGACCTCACTGTCAGTAACACTCAGGCGGGTATGCTCTTCAATCAGGTAAATATCCCTGTCCTTCCTCACCAAGGTAGCATCTAGCTTCCACACTTAACACCTCCATTTCTCTTTAAAAATATATAGATCCATCCTTTCCCTGCTTCAAACCTCTGCCTCTCTCTGGAGCACATTCCAACGATTCCTCTTTTCTTCTGACCCATCTAATCACTTCAAGAATAATAACACATCAGCACATTGTGGAGATTACTAATGTATAACTGAACTTGATTATGTAGTTGGTGTGTTTATATTTTTATGTACCGTATAACTTTATGTTGCTTTCTGAATCATGGTGAGGCATTATCCATAACAAAGAGAGGAGTCTGGAGACCTTTTCTCCCTTGCCATGGGTACTGTAAATTAGGCTGCAATGGGTATTCTATGTATAGAGTTCTCTGAAAAGCTTCTGAAATTATCCTTTGTTGATTTAGCAGTTCCGTAGTAGACAGCTCTTGACTTCCTGTTTAGTCTCTGAGGTCCCAAAATTTTAAATGAACTGCTTACTACTGCAAGTTTCGAGCCGAGCGGATATCATATGTAAATACATTGTTTTAGGGAGCCTTAGAGAAAAGTTCTAAGCAAACAGTAATAACTACCCACAGAATCATAGAAGGTCAGGGAGAGAGGTGTCCTAAAATGTCATCTATTTTTCAAGACCGGGAAATCACAGTCAACCCTGTTTCTATTAACTTAATAAGGGAGAATTCTGGAGAATGATGTGATATTTCAATGTCTCCACAAAACAGTAAGTTTAAATATCACTCATTTCTTCTTTAAATATCTTGCATCATATCATTGCAGCAAAACTTAGAATCAGTAAAATTTCTGACTTGTGCATGAGAGTGGGGCACATTGTGTCTAATGCTGAATTTGAATTTTGCTCTATTTTACAACATCTGTTCTTCTTTGTTGCAATTCTTCCCTTGGCAACTTTAGTAAAATCAAGTTATTAGTGCTGTGTGTGTGTGTGTGTGTGTGTGTGTGTGTAGAACAGGATGGAAGGGGATGGAGGGTCCCATCAAAGTAAAAATTGTGCAGAAAAGAAACAGTATCTTTAGAAGAGGTATCTGAGAGGCAGTGTTATGAGCATAAGACTGAAAATTTGCTTCCCCAGAATATATAGAAATCTTTAAGACATTTTCAGACTTCAGTATGGCTGGGTTTTGACACTTGAGCCGATTGAACTGGCTGTCAGGGGATAGGTCACCCCACCTTATATCTGGGTTAGACATATGTCATTATAAGTAAAAAAGGATAATTTTCATTCAGTACATTTAGAAGTATCATTATTTAGAGCCCCAG
This sequence comes from Mellivora capensis, assembly GCA_004024625.1. NCBI lineage: Eukaryota > Metazoa > Chordata > Mammalia > Carnivora > Mustelidae > Mellivora > Mellivora capensis. The sequence goes on from PISX010003043.1 coordinate 74,378, forward strand.
GCTGTCTTCAATAGAATAACATGGAATTTTGTTAAAATACTAGGCCTCTGACCAGACTTTACCAAAAGAATCCCTAGGGTTGAGTGTAGAGATTCTTACCCATATTAAAGTTTAAGAACCACTGCCTCTGAAGCATATCTCCTATTTTGTTTATATTTCCCCTTTAGACTATAGGTATCTTGAGAGCCATAACATTTTATATTTTTGCAAAATTTATGGGATTTCTATTTAATTTGTAAGTCCCTTGGCAATCATCCCATCACAAATGCTCAATAAATATTGTTAAAATGGAATGGAATTACAACAAATGTATTTGCCATTTTATACACTTCCAGAAAATCCCACAAGATGTCAAAAAGAATGTAACTGTATAAAAACATCTGTTCTAAAAAAACAAACAAACAAACAAACAAACAAAAAGCCTGTTCTCTTTTGAGGTTCCTGAGCACTAATACATTAGGTGACAAAGTCATTACTGTTTAAGATGAATACAATATCCTTCTATGTCTCCAAGTTTTAAGCAATTGTAAGCTTTCTGACCCTAGGGAATGACCTTTGCCCTAGGCACAACAGTAAAATTTTAAGAAGAGTGAGATGCCACAGAGCTTCACATCCAATAACTAGCCGCTCCCTCCACTCCAGACCCATATGTCCAGATGCCTTCTCCTTTACTTGATGTCTGGCAAGCACCTCAGACTCAACCTTCCTTGGTGCTCAGATCAAAGTCCTCGAACTCATTCTCAACTCTTTTCTCTCTTTTCGACCTCATCTTCTCTGTGAGCAAATATTTTGGCACTACTGTCACAAAGTGTGTATAGAGGGACACCTGGGTGATGCCAATTGGTGAAGCCTCTGACTCTTGGTTTTGGCTCAGGTTGTGATCTTAGGATCATGAGATTGAGCCCCTGTGGGGTTCCCACATGGCTCAGAGTCTGCTTGAGAGTTCTCTTCCTCTTCTTTTGGCCCTCCCTCTCGTGTGTTCTTCCTCTCTTTAAAAAGAAATAAATCTTTGGGACACCTGGGTGGCTCAGTTGGTTAAACGGCTGCCTTTGGCTCAGGTCATGATCCCAGCGTCCTGGGATTGAGTCCCACATCAGGCTCCTTGCTCGGCGGGGAGCCTGCTTCTCCCTCTTCCTCTGCCTGCCACTCTGTCTGCCTGTGCTCTCTCTCTCTCTCTCCCTCTCTCTCTGATAAATAAATAAATTAAAAAAAATAAATCTTTAAAAAAAATCCAAGCTTTTAAAAATTCCTTCACTCCATCTCTGGTCCAAGTTCCCATCATCTCCTAACTGAACTCTACGCTTCCACATGTGTGTCCTTCAGTCTGTTCTCAGTGCAGCAGCCACAGTGAAAAACATTGACCAGATGATGTCATTACTTGGCTCAAACTCCCGAGGGCTTCCCATTTCATTCAGAGTAAAAGCCAAAGTCCTCCCAACAAAAACCAATTTTATTTCAGCAACATAACCAGTTTTATTTTAGCAACATAATTTAATTCTATTAAAGGAAAGCAAATGTTGAATCTAGACAACCAATACTTGTTAATCCTCTTTATGTTAGCTCCCATTATATGCATTAAAAAAGAATTACTTGCTATATACAAGCTTTCATTGTACTCTGTTAATATTTATCAAGCACAATATTTATTTATTAGTATTTATTTATCAAGCATGGGCTCAGTACTGGTCCAAGCACTATGAGTATCCAAGAGGCTGTGAAACACATAGTTTATTGCAGATCTATGGAAAATTTGATAGAATCGGCACAGTCAACCATTGTAATTGCAGAAAGATCTTTATTTCACTTAGTATTTATTATTTATTACCCAGAGATTGCCATCTTTGGTGGTATTTTTCTTTGAAAGAAAAGATTTTTTTCTCTTTTAGTATAGCTGTAGATATTTCTCTTTTCCATAATGTAGTACCTTTTGCACCAGTTACAATTTTAATGGTAGATACTGTATAGATTAGATTAAAAGAAGAGTTGAAATTTGGACACAATGTCTTTATAATTTTTATATCATTTTGTGATAATTCCTCACCCCACACACTGAGGAGAACCTGAATCCTGAAATTAAAAGAAAGCCTGCCAATTTTAACAGATCAAGAATTTGAAACCAAATAGAAAAAATATGTTTTATTTATCTAAAAAATTAACTTCAGTCAGTCAAGTTAGTGTTAAGAAGATAAAAACCCAAATTTCTGTCTTTAAAATTCATAGCCTCCTTGCAAATGGTTTTTAATTTTAAATTTGACATACGTGTCTATTGTAATATGCAAAAATGTAAAATAGTATGTGACCAGTAACAAAATACTGGTTCCCACGAATCTTTGCAAACATCACCACCCTTTGTTTAATGATGAGAAAACTGTTGATTCCTAAATTAAACAGAGCTAAAAAACAAAACAAAACAAAACAAAACAACAAAACAAAAAACGAACCGAGAGCCATGGGAAGTAAATATTTTACTTTTTTTTTTTTTTTAAAATCCAGAACTCTCTCTGAGGTCTGTTAGCCTAGAGAAAATGTTTCCCTGCCATATGCTTTTCAATAACCAGAAGTACTTCAGCCAGCCAGTTAGGCTCCACTGTATTAATGCTACAGCTGTGCGGCCATATTTTTTTAGGATGTTATTTTCTTTTCAAGGGAAAAATTGGAAAGTGGTACTTAGACTAAAATATAATCCTATCAATTTTACATAAAATATTGATAAGAAATAAAAATTTAGCAACTCTGGTGTGAATTCACTAGACTGTACAAAATACAAATATATAGATTAAGGAAAGTTAACATAATCCTTTTATGGGAACTAAAATCAATTACACGTCAGCTTTGTAGTATTATAAATGTATTTAGTCAGCATAGAATTTTTCCAGCAGTGTTTCCTGCAGATTGAAATTGACTAACCAGATGTTAAATATTAAATAGAACTAATCAAAGCATGGTTCAAGAGACTTTAAAAACAATGATCAAAGGGAGCTATTTATTACCTGATTCATGTTACTGTTGAAATATTGGGCCTGTGATATTATATTTAAACTTAGTGTTTTCAAGATACCATTTTCTAGCTTTACATGAACAATAATTAATGTTAATAAATTAACTTATAAACTATGTAATTGGATCATTGTGCATAATCATGGTTGGAAACTAGACCAAGAGATTTAAAGCTCAATTTAAAGAAATAAAACATTAGTGGGATATTTAGTACCTATATAACTTTTAGTAATAATCTAAATATTGAAAAATACTAGGATTTGTTTGGTCCATGTCCACACACATACACAAATAAAAACAAAAAAGAAGATACTAGCAGATTCATTTCTGAGAGCTCTTAGAACAATCATTTGGTCAGACCTTTTACTCTTAGAGAAGTCTTATCTAATTAAAAAAAAACTGGGGAAGAAGATTTCCAGAAAAATGCATTCCATAACTCTTACAAGTTCATTCCATTATTTTTCCATGGTGCCACTGTGGTTTTTGTGTGTGTGTGTGTGTGTGTGTGTGTGTGTGTTTGCCTATATTCAATGAGAACTTTTCATAAGATCTTATGTGAGCCCATTTTCTCTTGATATATGTTTGGGAAGACAGAGTTGATAGATGTCTCACAACTTCATGTTATTAATTTTACTTGTTATCACCATATTTTATAGATATAATTTATATAATTTAAGAATACAGCTCTCAAAGTTTAAAGGTTCCAATAAACAATTAAATTCACAACATTCACATACCAATAAATACTTTTTACCAATATACAAAGATTTTTTTGTTGTTATTTCATGTTGGGAGAAAAAAAAGGGAAATGAGGTCATATTAGTAAAACTGTTTAAAATGTTCTGCTTTGTTCTTAAATTTCTGTGCTTCTACTAAGTTGTTTTTGAACCAATGGTCAGTTGATTTCTGATTGTTTTAAATAATTATATTCTATTAGGAATAACTTTTAAGCTACCAGTTTAATAAATTTTCCAAGAAAAAAATCTGTTTTGATATAGATGGTATTGATTATTCTACAGAAATGAGAATTTACTATATGACATGCTGACTTCTGTGACTTGAACATGTTAAGTTTTGTTATAGTCTTAGTAACAGATCTGGAGAAATTTACTAATTGGAGAAAAGAGTGTATATTCAAAAACCCAGCCATACACGTCTATGTCTTTAAGTTTCATTCATACACTGTCAGATAGCTTGCTTTAGCAGATTCATGACCTAAAAAAAACAAGTCTCCTTCCAGACTGGTCATATCCCACTCTTGGAGCTCCCTTAAATTTTTTGTGTCAGAAATTTGGGATATATGATTACATATCAGTTTTTCTTCTCTTGTTGTTTCACTTATGTTAGCTTCCAATCAGTAAAAACATTGCTGAACGAAAAATTTTCAAATGCCTTGACGTCATGATGGGATACTCCTTTGTATGCACGTATAAATGCCTACGCAGGTCATTCTGAGATCTTACATACTTTCTTTCCTGCTACTTGGTGTTCTAGTTTCCACTACTGACCGTTCTCAGGCTGGGTTATGCCTTTTTGGGCCACCTTGCATTTATTCCCGCTGTTTTTCTCTTAGAACACTCTTCTCTCGCTTCTTTATCTGTTTGACACACTGTTATCCTTTCAAAAGTACCACCTTCCCTTGGTAGTTGCCTTTGGTCTAGATGGGATCCCTTTCCTGGGTGCTCCCAGGTCACTTCTCAAGGTACACTGCTCAAACTTGTATTTTCCTGTATCTGCAATTTAGTGCCTCTATAAAAATAAGAACTTAATACATTTTGGGCTACCTTTGTTAAGTCCCTTAACATCTTTTGTGTGTCAATTTTCTTATCTATAAAATAGGGATGACAATAGATCAAATGAGATAAATAGACTGCTTGACCCTGTGGCTGACTTGTGACAAGAATTGCAAAATGTTAGGTATTGATGGTTCTTGCATGAATTAAATGATCCAAACTTCTCAGGAGCCTAATTTGTTTTCATTTCATTTTTCCCCTCTTGGTGTAGGATTTCACAGCTCAGCGCCTGCTGGGAGGGGGACTTACTTTTGCTCAAAAGAAATGCACCTCTCCAAGTTTTGAACTTAGTCACTTGAACATTCCAGTAATGTTTAGTTTTGAAATAAATTTGGATAGTAATTCCACTCGTATGTATCTATCTAAAATATTTCCAGTGTTTATCAATATTTCATAATGCATTTCTCTATCCTTCTTAATGTTCAATCCATTTTTGATGTTTTTGAACCCATCAATCAATCTATCTTTATTACTGATCACTCTCATAGATACCACAATATTACAAACATAAGAGAGTTACAGTCTAACTGGGGTGGTAGTACTATATGTATGTACAGAATCAGCAAATAAGCAATAGTTTCCTATGTGTTCATTTTGTGGTTTACTATATTATTTTTGAGCAGGAGAGAAGAAAAGTATAAATAAAGACTAAAATAGTTATGAATGATTACATGAAGGAAATGACATGTTAGCTGGATATTAAAAGACGTGAGAAGATACAGCAAGGAGTGGAAAATGCAATATAGACAAGGGGATTAAGAAGGGAAAAGCAAGGGTACAGAAAGAGTCTTCAATAATTAGAGGATAAACATTACCTTGGGTTCATAGATGTGCATGAGTGACACTAAAACTTAATATCACAATCTAAAACGATAAGAGAATGTTTTTATGAAAACGGAATGTTGGCCTCTAAAGAAAGATTGTTCAAGTAGAAATCACTGCTTAAATAAAGCAGCATACCTTTGTTAACCTTGAGTATTTGTAAGTTTTGCTTCCATAATGCTGGGTACAAGGGGCACTTTGGTGCCTCAGTCAGTTACGTGTCTGCCTTTGGCTCAGGTCATGATCGCAGGGTCCTGGGATAGAGCGCTGGGCCCTGAGCTCCGAGCAGAGTCTGCTTCTCCCTCTTCCTCTGCCCATTCCCCGCCCGTGTGCTCATGCAAGCATTCTCTCTCTTTCAAATAAATAAAGTTAAAAAAAAATACTGGGTGCAAATTGGTTAAATAGAAGCATCCCTCCAACAACTAGAGCAGGGGCTGAGGACAGAGTGTGGGGTGGTGGGAAAATATTTTATATTAGAATATTTCATGCTGTCTGCATTTCTCCCCATTGTGAGGTATCCAGACTTTTTATTTTTTGCTTTGCAATTGGGATTTTAATTAGAATTCCTGCTAAAAGGATATTAAAACTTCCTTCTTTCCTTCGGGAGGCATGAAGAATGCAGAAAGTATGGATGGAAACACTAAGGCTCAGATAGGCTCTAGAAAGCAGAGTGATGAGTAGAAGGAATTCAGCCAATGCTGTCTGAGGAATTTGTTCATTTAAAACCTGAACATTGAGAAAGGAAACAAAGATTAAAGAGTAAAGGTCCCAACGCTATGATGACATGAATTTGCAAGTGACATGTGGGGGACAGAAACAGCCTGGACACAAAGACCATAGGTACAACTAGAATAACACAAGATAAATAAATCTTCAAAAAAACCCAAAACCAAACAAAACAAAAACCAGAAGAAAGAGGGGCACCTGGGTGGCTCAGTCTGTTACGCGCCTGCCTTTGGCTCAGGTCAGGATCACAGGATCCTTGGATTGAGCCCCGCGTCCGGCTCCCTGCTCAGTGGGAAACCTACTTCTCCCTCTCCCACTCCCCCTGCTTGTGTTCCCTCTCTCGCTGTCTCTCTCTGTCAAGTACATAAATAGAATCTTAAAAAAGAAGAAGAAAGAGAAAGCAGGTGTGCCTAGGTGGCGCTGTAGGTTAAGCGCCCGACTCTTGGTTTCAGCTCAGGGTTTTGAGACCCAGCTCTGCTTTGGGCTCCGCGTGGAATCTGCTTGGGTTTCTCTCTCCCTCTCCTTCTGTCTCTCTCCCCATCTACCCCTCCCCCCAACCTTCTCTCTCAAATAAATAAATCTTAAAAAAATAAAATAACACAAGATAACAAATCCGGATCCGACTTAAAGAAGGTTTGTTTTATTATCCATTTTGGGCTAAGAGATTTACCAGGTCTTTAGCGGGGAGAAATTATAAGTACAATTAAAACCTCACTTTTCAACATTTAGAGTTTTGTGTAATAATTAAGCTTTAATTAATTGTATGATAATGTATATATAATTCTCATGTTTAAAGGTTGTTACCATTCTTAATAAATCCTTTTTCTGTCTTCATGAAATTGTCTCAAATTGGAAAAAAAAAACATTTGAACTCTGCATAGGATTTATTTTCAAATTTTGGACTTTATTTCATAAATAATGCAAAGAAGATTTTTCTTTTTTTGAGAATGGCAATGATACTTAATGAATATTTTTTCATTGTTATAATTAAGATTCTCTTGCCCAGAGCAGGGAAAACTGGGTAGATGATATCACGTGGAGAACTTTGCGTTAGAAAGGCTTTTTTTCCTCACTGGATGTGCTACAAATTACAGAAGGAATCTAGGCTTCCTGAGTGGCAGTATTCTGTATAGTAGAGTTTGTATGCTTAACGGATTAACTGCCTTTTATGTTATTCTTTCTCCCAGGATTCGCCAAGGAAAATGACATAATAGATTTTTTTTTTCCCTAGGACCACAGTAAACCTCCTTAGTCAAACCCGGTTGCTCCTTGGGAGGTAAAGAGCGAACTAACCTATGTTTCTACAAGTTACAAAATCATTTACATTTATTACCCATGCACAGTGAGGCCCCAAAGCCTCAGAGCTATGATTCTCCAAATCACTGCATTCTAAGCTTGACTGATTGGTTTAAAAGCTTGTGAGAGATTTATAATGATTCACTGTGTAAGCCAATGATTTTATATTTAAGGCAGGAGACTGCTTATAAATGACAGAAAACTTGAGATTCTCCTTGGACTCAGCAGGTGACCAACTGTTTTCATAGGTTTAGATAAAAACAACATTTTCTTTGCACTGTTTGAACTCAAAAGTTGTAAAGTGCGCACACATTAAGATGTATACAGGCATTATAATGCTAGCACCCCATTTATAGTGCTATCTACCTCCGGATTATCTGGCTTTATTAATATCTCTGTATACATACCGGAACTTAAAAAGTTCTGTTGCTTTTTGAGAATAAACTTTAATTGCTTCCCCAAATTCTGGATTTGTTATTTCAACAGCAAATATTGCTGTGCTTTACCTTTGGAACAATTACCAGGCTTAGTTCACTGTGATGTTTGACGACAATATATAACAGCAGTACCTTTTACTGTTGGAAAGTTTATACAAATAAATTGCCATTATTTAAATCTGGTACTGGTATAGATGAAAGAAATGGGATTAATGGGGTGCCCACGTAAAAAATAGTAAACTTTATATGATGTGTTGCCTTGTTTGATCAATGAAGGAAATTTGAAATTGGCGAGGAAGACCAAATATTTTAATTAGGAAGCTATTAAGAGTAGTAAAGTTATTATGGGTAATTAAAGGAGAGGGCGGCAGAAATATCTATTATGTCAGCACTCTAAGAGTCTTTATCAACCTGTCTGTTTACTTCCCACCAGCAACGCTAAAGGTAACAACTGGATGGAGGACGACGGCCCCTGGAGCTGCACTTTCTAGTGTCTTTATTAGAAGAAAATTAAGTCACTCTGTCATTCTAGTTTGCTTCATTACCTATAATTCAAAGCGCCCCGTTCTCTCTCCATCTTCACAGCGAAGTCCCTCCAGCTGGTCTCCCGGTCCCTTGCTCCTTTCTCCCACCATCCCTTCTCCCTAACACACAGGTAACTTTCTCTGGTGGCCTCTCTCCAGGCTCCTGCCTGTTCACATCAGACCTGCACTGCTCTCTCCAAAGGGTCCAGGGCTGCTCTGTCTCATTTTAAGTAAATGCCCAGCATTATCCCAAGTGTAGCATGGTATTTAAGAGCACAGCGCTTACTTTCAAACCCAGCTTCTAATCCCTGTTCTTTCACAAGCTGGCTGTATGACTTCGGCCAGGTTATTTAACCACGCTGAGCCTCAGTTTCCGTGTTTGTAAAGGCAAAAATAAGATCCATCTAAAAAGATTTGTGGTGAAGACTATAAAAGGTAATTTATGGAAAGTGCTGAGTGCCATACTTGGCATGTAGTAAGTGCTAAGGGAATCATTACTATTATTATTAAGCTTATTCCAACAATCTTAGATTACCATTAGATTAATAAGATGAGGTGATTAGGATGATTAGGTTATGTTATTATTATTAGATTAAAATTAGACTGCCCTCAATTTCTCACCCTAGTGGAGTGACCTCTTCTCATACCAAAGCCACTTCTCTGACATCTCTTTGTTATAGGGACCACTCATTCTCTCAAATTTCTATAGTCCCTGTTTCTGGAAGTTCTTATTCTTCACTGATTTAGTTCATTTATTTCTATATTGTGTCCATGAATATTGTGAGACTTGGTAAAGTTCAATGTTACCATGCCCACAGATTTTACTAACCTACTAATATATCTTATTCAAGAAAGAAAGTCATTTTTGGTTACCTCATATTGTCTCCTAAGGGTTCTGACACACCCTTTTAGACCCCTTGAAGTCTTGCTGTGTTGATAGCTGTCTGTTTCTTTTCTTGTCAGATTTTATTTATTTATTTGACAGAGAGAGACACAGGGAGAGGAGAGCACAAGCAGGGGGAGTGGGAGAGGGAGAAGCAGGCTTCCTGCCGAGCAGGGAGCCTGATTTGGGGCTTGATCCCAGGATCCTGGGATTATGACCTGAGCTGAAGACAGATGCTTAATGACTGAGCCACCCAGGCGTCCTAGCTGTCTGGTTTTTTTATGTCATGTCCAGTAACTCTAGTGACAAGCTCTGGCTTGGTGTAGAGTAGGTGCTCAGTAAATGCTAACTGATTTGATGAATTAATAAAAATGGCCCCAGGTTTAGGATTCTCCAACAGATAGTGAACCTTTGAATGCAGAGACCACCAGTTATGAAGTCTGTATCTCCCTGCCCCAGCAGAGTCCGTGCTCCATGAGGGTTGAAATGGAGTGAGTTAATTGCTAGGAAAAGCCTCATTTCCTATTCACAAAGATTATTCTTTAGAGAGTGCTCTGAGGAGAAGGCTTGTGCTTTCTTCGCCCTGTTCGGGTATACCATCTTCTTGAGAGTGGGTCATGGGTAGATGCCATTTTGTCCATGGACCCTGCCTCCAGGATCTCTGTCCTCTGGTTTCTTCTGTCACAGCTCTGCCGATCTGTTCTCTCCCTGGCTTTTAAAAATGTAAAATGCATATAACATAAAATTTACCATTTTAAACATTTGAAAGTGTACAATTCAAGGTACTTCATGGCATTAAGTACATTTGCTATGTTGAGCAACCATCAACACCATCTATCTCTGGAACTTGCTGTCAGCCCAAACAGAACTCTGTACCCATTAAACAGTCCCTGTTCTCCCCTGCCTCCAGTCCTGCAGCCTCTAGTCTACTTCCAGTTTCTGTGAATTTGCCTATTCTAGATATCTCATGTAAGTGAAATCATACTTGTCCATAAATATATCTAGCTTATTTCAGTTAACATAATGTCTGCAGTGTTCATCCAAATTGCAGCATGTGGCAGAATTTCCTTCCTTTCTAAGGGTAAATAATATCCCATTGTATGTGTAAGCTATGTTTGGTTTATGCGTTCCTCTCTTGATGGACATGTGTCATTTCCACTTTTTGGCTATTGTGAATGACGTTGCTACAAACATGGGTGTGCAGATACTTCTTCAGATCCCCACTTTCCATTCTTTTGGGCATATACCTGGTAATCAAATTTCTGGATCACATGAGAATTGTACGTTTTACATTCTGGCCAGTCATGCATAAGGGTTCTCATTTCTCCACATTCTCTCCAAGACTTGTTCTGTTCTGTTGTCTTTTCTCCTCCTCCTCCTCCTCCTCCTCCTCCACCTCCTTCTTCTTCTTCTTGTTCTTCTTCTTCTTCTTCTTCTTCTTCTTCTTCTTCTTCTTCCTCCTCCTCTTCTTTTCCCTCCTCTTCCCCCTTCTCCTCCCCATTCCTCCTCCTCTTCCTTCTTCCTCTTTTGGATAATAGCCTTCCTAATGGGTTTAAAGTGGTATCTTGTTGTGATTTTGATTTTTCACTGTCCTAATGTTTACTCATGTTGAGGATCCTTTCAGGTACTTACTGGCCATTTGCACATCTTTTTGGATGATCTGTTGTTAAAGCCACTAGCATTGTCCTAGTCAGATTCAGAGGTTGTCTCTTAGCTGCTAGCCTTCTTGATATGTCACTATTTATTTGTGCATTGGTACTTTTTTTTCTTAATTCAGTATCATCTCTCAGTACTTGGACCCTACAGGTTACCATGCCTTCCTCAACAATTACTGTTTGTTCTCCTTTGCCTGTGTCTTTTCTTTTTTGTCTTTATTAGACAGATGGGAGTGACCAAAACTCAGGGTCATATGGTTCCACTCCTGATACTTTCTGACTCACTGTATATTTGAAGACAGTCTTGGAACTCTCAAGTTCTGCACAAATAGATTTAGCTGCTTCTACTTCCTCTGTCCTTGGGTATCTGACTGCTATTTCCTGCTCAGCATATATGCTACTTATATGGTTATCCTGGTCTCCCCAACGCTCTCCCAGCTCCTGCCACTGTGTCGGTTTTCTTCACTTTATGGTTGGTTTAGTCTTTGTTTTCTCCATCTTCGTTCTCCATATTCAACTTGACATCAGCTCTGGTTTATCCTTCCTTCATAGTTTCCAACTTCATCCTAAGGAGATGCAAACTAAGACAGTCCCATGATTGGTGGACATACTTTCTATTTACTGGGTAATTCTTTTGTGAAAGGATTGATTAAACTGTTTATATCTGAAGTGCAAGTGCTATTGTGTTGTTTAGCACAATGCCACACACACAGTACATTCAATAAATATTCGCTGAATGATTTGAGTTCCCATTGACTATTAAACCTTAGTCAGCATACAAGCCTGTGGTAATTTACGGTTACATTTCATCTTAATATATATTAGGCTTGAGGGGGGGAAATGTGTGCGTTTCAGAAAAATACGAAGAATGTACAATGAACTTTTCCTGGGATGTGCCACATACTAATGTCTTAAAAATGTAAATTATATTCTGTGCTTTTTAAATGTTATATTTAAAAGGTTTTTAAAATTTAAAATGGGTCTAGTAGTGCTTACATTTGGTATCAAATCTAAGTGATTAATAATTCCATGTTCTCGGAATTTTTGATTTGTTTCCTGTGACAGAGATTTGAGACTATTAAGAGGCGATTAGGGAGGGTATCCTTGAAGTCTCCTTCACACCAAGAATCTCCCTTTTTTTTTTTTTTTTTGGTTCACTTCACTTAATGTGGGAGTTGCTTGTGATATTTTCTACATTTCACCTTCCGAGGTTATGGGCCCCATTCATATGCCATATCCCCCTCTCAGATGAGTAAGTATGACTTTCATGAATTTTTCTTCACTTGTAGAATTTAATTTACATGAATAATTAGGAAAGAACCAGTGAAATTTCCTTCTCCCTAGGCAAACAATCTTGTTAAGAAAATCAACTGTAAACTTTTCCTTTAATATTTTTTTCTTTGCATCTTGAAATTTATTGCTTGCTACAAAGAAGCAAAATAAAAAGAAATATAGGGTACTACAACATACTGCTCTTTTGCATATTGATATCTGAATAATTACCTTAGGGCATATTGAGTTATAATACGACACGCTATTCTCTGAGGACATTATCTTAAAATATTTTACTTATTTAGCATACAGTTCTATATTTTAGAATTATGTAAAGAGTATAGTTGTTAACCGACATGGAATGTGCTGGCAGAAACAAAAAATGAGGAAGACCTAACCGGTGAAGGAGCTTGTTTTTAGCACGTTACATGATTTAAATACTGTGGCAACACAGCTGGTCAGTTATAGCAGCCAACCTAGTAAAAGAGAAGAAGGCTGGAATTCTGTGCAGATGGTTAATATGTGCATATTTTCCCCCTGGAATTCTGTTTGATATTCATATGTGTGATCTTGTCTAAGCCCCATAAGCATACAGTCAGCAGTCCATATTCTTTTGAGGTCTGAAGGCCCCAAGTAGATCCCAGAAGAGTAGTGTCCAAAACTAGGAACTACAGATGCTCGTAGTAGGAGTCAATGGCGAGCCAAGGAATTGAACACAACAAAACCCAGGTGTTCAATGCAGGCTGATGGAGGCTAGGTTATTACCATTGTTGTAATGAGACCCGGTTACCTGCTTCTTAGAAAGTGCTCCAAAATCTGGTTGGGATGTGCTTTAGTCTGCTGGGGCTGTTGTTAACACAAGATACAGCCTGGGTGTCCTGTAAACAAGGGAAATCTATTTCTCACAGTTTTGAAGGCTTAGAAGTGCAAGATTGAAGTACTATAGCATGGCCACTTTCTTGTGAAGTCTCTCCTTCTGGATCATAGCCGGTGTCTTCTCCCTGGATCCTCATGTGGTGGAAGGGTCTAGGGACCCTTCTGCAGCCATTTAAAAAAAAAAAAAGATTTTATTTGTTTATTTGACAGACAGAAATCACAAGTAGGCAGAGAAGCAGGCAGAGAGAGAGAGAGGAGGGGGAAGCAGGCTCCCCACTGAGCAGAGAGCCTGATGTGGGGCTCGATCCCAGACCCTGGGGTCATGACCTGAGCCAAAGACAGAGGCTTTAACCCACTGAGCCACCCAGGCACCCCTCTGCAGCCATTTTTATGAGACACTAATTCTATTGATGAACTTCCACCCTCATGGCTTAAGCACCTCACAAAGGCCCCCATCTACCAATACCGTCACATTGGGAGTTAGGATTTCCACATATGGATTTTGGGGGACACAAACATTCAGGCCATGTGTGTTTCCCAGCAACCCTAAGACAAAAGGAAAGCCCATGATTGCCAGAAATACTGTGGCAAAGATGGACAGAGTGAGGCTTTGAGTTTTGCCATCCCACTGGCTGTGTGTCTCTGTATCCAAGTCATTTAAATTCTCTAACTCCCAGTTTCCTCACCTATAAAATTAACTGTGTGAATTAAATGAGATCATGTAAGGAAAGTGTTTTATTTCCTGCTGTCATTACTATTTTGTTGTTTTGTAATAAGATCAGATCTTACATTCATAGAAGAGAATTACTACCAGTAGACTATGAACTGCTACTGCCAAAATAATAGCATGCAATGCACACAAAAGGGTAAAATGAAGGGAAACAAAACAAAAATGAACTACTGGGACTAAATCCGAATAAAAACTTCTGCACAGCAAAGGAAACAATCAACAAAACTAAAAAGAAACCTACTTAATACGAGATGATACTTGGAAATGATATGCCTGATAAAGGGTTAGTATCCAATATATATAAAGAATTCATACAATTCCACACTCAAAAAACAAATGATCCAATTAAAAATGGGCAGAAGACATGAAAAGACATTTCTGCCAAGAAGCCATACAGATGGCCATCAGACACATGAAAAGATGCCTATCATCACTTATTATCAGGGAAATGCAAATCAAAACCACAATGAGATATCACCTTTACACCAACCAGAATAGCTAAAATAAAAAACACAAGAAACAACAAGAGCTGGCAAAGATGTGGGGGAAAAAAAATGGAACCCTCATGCACCATTGGTAGGAATGCAAACTGGTACAGCCACTGAGGAAAACAGTATGGAAGTTCCTAAAAAATAAAAAATGAAACTGCCTTACAATTCAGTAATTGTGCTACTGGGTATTTACTCAAAGAACACAAAAACACTAATTTGAAAGGATATATGCACTCCTATTTTATTTTAGCATTATTTACAATAGGCAAATTATGGAAGCAGCTCAATGTTTATCTATAAATGAATGGATAAAGAAGAGAATAAAAAAACTATAAAGAAAGAATAAAAAAAGATTAAAAAAGAGAATAAAAAAAGAATGAAAGCTTGCCGTTTGCAACAACATGGATGAAGCTAGGGAGTACAGTGCTAAGTGAAATAAGTCAGTTAGAGATAGATAAATACCATGTGACTTCACTCATATGTGGAATTTAAGAGACAAAACAAATGAACAAAGGATAAAAAAAGAGACAAACCAAGAAATAGACTCTTAACTCTACAGAACAAACTGATGCTTACCAGGGAGGTGGATGGGAGGATGGGTGACATAGGTGATGGGGACTGAGGAGTGTGCTTGTCCTGATGAGCACTGAGTAAGATGTATAGGGCTGTTGAATCACAGTATATTGCACCCCTGAAACTAATATAACACTGAATGGTAGCTATACTGGAATTTAAAAAAAAACTTAATAAAAAATTTTGAAAAAGGGTAAAATGAAAAGAAACCTGTATTTTATATCTAAAGTGTGTTTGCTTTTAAAATTGTTTTTGATATGCTTTTTTAAGTGTATTAGAAATTAAAAATGATTATACATATTTATTATAAAGTAATTTTCATTGGGAGACCATTTTGTGACCAAGGATGTATTTTACTCACCTTATTATAAAATGGGTTGACTTCTAAGCTTAATGCATTGAAATAGTTAGTTCTTATTTTCTGCTCTTCGAGGAGGGTAGCATTATTATCCTAATTTTATAGGTGGAAAAACCAATATATAGGTCATATAACGTGACTGACATTATATTCTAGACTTAGTGGCAAAACAAAAATAGAGCTGAGCTACTTTTTTCCCTTGATCTCACAAGCTTTGCTACTTTTCATGTTGCTGCTATTAAAAAAAAAAATTGGGAGTTTCCCAATGGGAACTAAGAGATGGAATTTTAGCCTCACTTGTGTTAACCAGCCAAAACATGCATTGACTTCCACTACATTATCAAATCATTTTTATGAAATGGGTCTATTGGACTTTTTTCACCTATGAATGCTTCAGCCAGCACCTTCTCAATTGCAGCAATGAGATGGCATAAGGAAATGTAAGTTGTTATGTTTAAAAATCAATTGAAATAACATTTCAACCTTCAGTTGCAGCAAATGAAATGAAATCCTAGTGATATCAGTGATAGCGATGCTGGTCGCTGCTTTTCTCATCAATTAAATGCATGGTTCTTACAGTCTGCCAAGTTTATATTTTGCTATCTGGATGACCCTTTCCTCTGACCTTTCCTTTCTTTTTTATGCTTCATTCTTATGTACCTGCTTCTTTCATGGCTTAGTTCCTCTCGTCACAGAAGAAATGTATCCCAAATTAATTTGCACTTAGGTTACTTAAACATCTTCATACTAGGAGACCAAGTAATACTGGACCCAACCAAAGAAATAAATCCCTAATGGTGGGGCACTATTCCGGCACCACAGTTCTTGGGTGGGAAGAATGATTTTCTGCTGGCGTGGTCTTTGGGTCTTTCATATCCACTTTCTTCCTCTCTCAGCTTGTTTCTGCTCTTCCCTGTTTCTGGGTAGATATGTCTAGCTGTGATTCTGCAGGGATGCTAATTTGGCAAATGCTGGCAATGTAATAAGGAATGAGAACTGGTTGGTTACTATTTTAGAAGGGTCACTGAAGTACTAAGTTGGACTGAGTAGGGGGTGATGAAATCTGTTTGTGGATAGATGGAGAAGGCTTGATGGATGATAGAAATGGGTTGAAGGTCATGCTTATTCAAGGGTAATACAAAGAGAAGCATGAAATGGGTTATATGTGTATGGGTTGTTCAAAGTCTGATGGGGTGGTATGTGGGGAGAGAGATAAGAATGACTGATTGGAACCAGATTGTGGAGGGCTTTAAGTGCTAGGCCAGGGAGTTTGGACTTGGGTGTCCAGGCAATGAGTGTCTGCAGAATTTCTCACTCTGTGTCTCCAGAGTCACCTGACTTCCTCATAGAAGCTCTGCACTGCCCCAATACCATAGGAAAAGCATAGTAGGTGGAATTAGAATGCTTGTGTTCAAAACCTCTTAGGGGTCCTGTAGGATCTTGGGCAAATCCCTGAAATACAGAATTGGTGACCTAGTTGTTCTGCTTAAAAAAACAGAGTTGTGTGTTGGAGTTCAAGCTGGTATGGTCCTGTTAAATAGAGTGTGACAGGCATACTAGGTCTGGGCTTGGAATGAATCCATTTCACTAGAGTGAGCCACGGGCGGAGCACAGGTGCTAGAGGAAGCCCTCTGGTGGGAAGACCAGGCTAATCTAGAAGACATGGCAATAGGTACAAAGCCAAATGTTGTCTCCTCTGAAAAGTAATCTCCAAGTCAGTTATTTGTAGTCACCTCTTGTCTTCCAAAGCTTGTTCTGTATTCCTTTATTACAGTAGTCATTGTCTTAGGCTGGTATTCAATATATGAATATCATATGTTTAAAGTGTTCTTTTGGTTGGGAGTAATGAAAACCACAGTGGGGACTGTGAGGGTAAAAGATGCCATCTTAAGGCTGCTGGGGTGGGAAGAGATGGGATTCAAGGACCACAAGAGTTGGAAATGAACTTAAGCTCAGGCAGAGACTTAAAAAAGTAATAAAAAGTCATCAGAAATTCAGGCCTCTTTTTAAAAAATTTAATTTAATTTATTTTTATTATGTTACGTTAGTTACCATATAGTATGTCATTAGTTTTTGATGTAGTGTTCCAGTATTCAATGTTTGCGTATAACACCCAGTGCTCCATGCAATATGTGCCCTCCTTAATACCCGTCACTGGGGTCAGCCATACACCACCCCTCGCCCCTCTAAAACCCTCCGTTCATTTCCTGGAATCCACAGTCTCTCATGGTCCATCTCTCTCTCCGATTTCCACCCCCTTCATTTGTTCCCTTCCTTCTCTTAATGTCCTCCGTGCTATTCTTTATGTTCCACAAATAAGTAAAACCCTATGATAATTGACTTTCTCTGCTTGACTTATTTCACTCAGCGTAATCTCCTCCAGTCCCAACCACATTGATGCAAAAGCTGGGTCTTCATCCTTTCTGATGGTTGAGTAATATTCCATTGTGTATATGGACCACATCTTCTTCATCCATTCATTGGTTGAAAAGCATATCTATTCCTTCCATAGGCCTCTTTTTCTTTGGCAGATTTATTCCTCTTACTCTATGGACCAGTGTCTCTTCTTCCCTGCCCCCAGTGAGATATGCGGCAATTCAGAATTTACAAGAGCTTCAGTTCTCATCACCTACAGAGACTAATTGGCTGAAGTGAAATCTGTTTCAAATTCTCTGGAGAAGCATATCTGGTGGTTTGGTCTTATTTCAGTTGTCTGTCCCTGTGCAATTCCCTATGTCCAGGGGAATGGAGCCTCATGATCTGTGTCTAGCTGTCTGGGCCCCCTCTGTGAATGAAAACAGTTCTCAGGGTAGGGTAAACCAGGGCCTGGGCTGGGCATACCCTTGGAAGGGTTTTCACTATATCGATTTTGTGCTCTTTCAAGGCTAGAGATCATGTTTCATTGATATTTTTGTCACTAGCACTTTGCATACTATTTTACATATACCTAATAAGCATTGGTACATTTTTGTTGAATAAATAAGTCCTTCCTGGCTAAGATCAGAAAGAAGTCTTTCTAATGGTAAGGAATACTTGCAGAGTTCTATATTTTTAAGAATTTTTTTTCCATCATCAAGTCATTCTGTCTTTTAATAATCTTGTGAGTGATTAGATTGACAATCCATTTTTGAGAGGAGGAAACCGAGACTTTAGACCATGAACTCTTAAGGGGCAGTGAAGAATGGACCAGAGCTGAATAATACGGGAGTTTGGAGAACCAGTTAGGAGGACACTAAAATAGTTCAATTGATAGACTAAGATGGGTTTGAGGAAGATGATGGGGATGCACAAGGACTCTGATTTGTTTGGGTTCCTCAGTGCATGCACACACGTGGTTGTGTGTGTCCCAACAAGATCAACAGCTGTCCTATGTTCTGGGTGCTCCATATGGACCAGACTCTGCACTAACCCCCTGCACACCCTTCCCCCCCTTCATCTGCACAACACACTCTGAGGCTGGTGCCTACGTTATTCTCATTGTACAGACCAGGAAGCTGAGGATCAGAGAGGTTAGGCGACTTAATTGGTGTCACACAGCTAATAACCAGCATGGCCAGAATTGAAAGTAGATTGATGACCTCCTTCTTTTGTTCATCGGAACCCAACATGCGTGGAGTTAGTCTCTGTTCATGAGAAATTGATCATGTTTGGACCATCCATTAATGAAAACAGAACCTTTCCCATGGAGGCAGTTATCTGAAAGATTGCAACTATCCTTGAGTAATGTTTTTGTTTATTTAGTTTGCTTTCATCAGAGGTGATGGGAATAATAGGACTTTCTGGGTAATTTACTGAACTTTTAATTTCATTCATGGAATGCTAACTTAGAGTGAAAAATAAATAATGAAATATATGTTGTGATTTTTAGACACAATTTTGGAAAAAAGATTTTTATAAAATCACGGGCTTCTTTGCATACTTTGAGTTTGAATAATCATTTACAATCAACTTGTAGAGTTTTAAAAATAAGCAAAACATTGATTGAGAGGTGAATACTAATATTATTTATCAACTGGCTACTGATTATCTTTGGATGAAGAAGAAGATTAAATTGCTCTGTCATAAAGATAATTATATAAAGGTTGCTGAGTCCAGTCTTTGGGAGCTTCTGTGGAGTAGGAAACTTTACAATAAAATGTTAATATTTAAAAGGCATTTTGACCATTTTCCCCAGGAAATAAGACAATAACCATGAAGTAGAGAACACATATAAACAATTAAAAATAATCATTTGTTTGCCCTGATCACTTGTTTGCATTTAGTAATTTTTAAAAGATTTATGAGTCTCTATCTTTATACTTCAGTGACAAGTAGATTCATTATGATCATTAGTTTCCTGTGGTGTTGTTCTATCAGGTATATTTTCATCAGGACTGCTTGTGAAATTATTAGCCATAATATTAAGATTAGAATAAACAAGAGATTCTTTCCTTATATAATCAATTCAAATTTTTATTTCATTAACGTGTAAGATGGCAATGTCACTAAATTGCTATTTAGACTATTACCAGTCTGTGTTAATAATCTTAATTTATCAACATTTATTTTAACCTTTGCTGTAAAGCCTTGAAAATAAAGATGATCATTATTAATTTTTAGGTGAAAACAAAACTAATACTTTGTGCCTGAGTCATTGTATCAGTCTATTCTTAGCAAAAGGTGAAGTTCTTGAAATCCCTTTTCCCTATGTGTGTCTTACACCAAACTCCAACCAACAAATAATATATATTTATATATGTACATAACTTTGTAATAAAAACTCTGATAGGGCACCTGGGTGGCTCAGTCGGTTAAGCGTCTGCCTTCAGCTCAGGTCATGATCCCAGAGTCTTGGAATAGAGTCCTGCATTGTGCTCCCTGCTCAGTGGAGAATCTGCTTCTCCCTCTACACCTCCTCTGGCTTGTTCTCTCTCTCTCATGTTCCCTCTCACTCTCTCTAATAAATGAATAAAGTCTTCAAAAGAAAAACTCTGATAAAGTGCTATGCTATGTAATGAAGTAGAATTCTGGAAGGAACCTGGGCTTTGGATATAGAAGACCTAAGTTTGAATACTGGCTCTGACCATTACCAGTTAAATAACTTTGGCAAACCTAACCTCTCTCAGTCACTTTCCTCATCTGTGCAATAGAATAATAACATCTGTCTTGTAGGTGCTCAAAAAATGGCAACACTTATAACTTACCATTTAAATGCAATAGCTAAAGAGAACATGTACTGTAATTTTTTTTTTACATCAGTCAGACAGTTTATTTCTCTACATGTGAGTAATTCAGTGCAAAGTCTCTAATTTTTTTTTTTTTTTCACAATCAGTATACCACTGCCATCCTGCCATCCTGGTTCATCAGTCAAAACGAAGAAAATTAAAATGTTAAGGTTTTTGATGCCATAATATTAATTATAAGTCTCCATTTCAGTTTACACTCAGCTATGAAAAATTGGAGGTCAGTCGTCGTACAATATTTTCTTTAGTCCCTTGTTAATATGGACCCTATTACCTTAACACACTATCAACTATTTTATGGAGAAATAAATGAATACATAAGGGTGTGGGTGGCAGAGTCTTAATGTAGGTACTGGGTCCATCTGGCGAAATGTTTCATCCAAACCTTCATTGGAAGCCATTAAGTTCCATGGGGAGAGGGGTTTTCTAGCCAAAATGATTAATTAGTGTCCTGTGAAGCCTAAAGCTGTTTTACTGTTTCTCTGGGCTTCCTCCCACAATTTTACCCATGTCTTCTGATTGGTCAGTGGTTATAGTGTGTCTTATTTTATGATAGTTAAGTAATCATGTTTATGAAATATATGTAACAGATAAAAACTCTAGAGGTCTTTACAAGGAAGGTCTCTTTAGCACATTCTGGCTCCCTGTGCTTCATTTTGGAAAAAATTTTTTTTGTTTTTTGTGTTTTTGTTTGTTTGTTTGTTTGTCTTAAGATTTAGAGAGAGAGAAAGAGTAGGAAGAAAGGCAGAGGGAGAGGGATAGAGAAAATCTTCAAGCAGACTCCCCACTGAGCACGGAGCCCAATGTGGGGCTCGATCTCAGGACCCCAAGATCATGACCTGAGCTAAAATCAAGAGCTGGCCGCTTAACTAGCTAAGCCACCCCAGCACCCTTGGACAGGATGAAGTCTTACACTCATCCTCCAGCCTGACATTGAAATGTCTACAAGCTAGGAAATCAGGCATAATAGTAGAGACAAAAGATAATGTTGGTTTCTAATAATATTTTTACCTTTCACAACTCTTTTAAATGTGATTATATGTTGAAAGTATTCAAAGGATATTTGAAAGTGTTCATTAAAAAAATATATTGATGTCTACTATGTGCTAGACCCCAGGCTGGGACCTGTAAATGATACTGACTTTGTTCTCAAATGCAATAAAAATACATAATTATGTAATACTACTACTAATGATAAAATAATACACAACAAGGTATGGAGTTTTATATGTAATAAGAGAGAAGCAGATGAAGGACTCTTGGAGTTCATGGACAAAGTACCACACACCGTGCCAGGCACATGCTAGGGGGGATAGTCAACAAAATTTAGTTTCTTTCCCTTCTTTTTGCTAGTGAGAAGGATTACTTTGTGTGCATCATGGTTGTGCACATGTATGGATATATGTAAAGAAGCAATGAAATACTTTATAAAAAACTGATCTACTGGATCTGGATTTTAGAAGATGGTGAGTAGAAGATAGTCTAGGCAAAGGACACAGCACATAATAAGAAATAGAGGCAGGAGATTGCATGAGGGAAAATCTGCTTGTTTGCTTACTCAGGGCACAGGACTTGTGGTAGGAGTTGTGAGGAATAAGGTCAGAGGGAAGTTTAAGAATTGTGGGAGTGTTAAGGGGAGTGCTCCCTGGATCACCTTGCAACAGCACCTATTATGACAATATTTCTAAGTTTTTATGTCTGAGAAAAGTTTATGCTTTAAGGGCTTCATTCATTAAAAAAAAAGTCTGTCTTCCAATTTTTGTTTGTCAAAAATCCAGGGTACCCTATATCTGGTGAAAACCAATAAAACATGTAACAGTCTTGTTACATGTTACAGTCAACATCACTGGGCAATTTCTTCTGAGACAGGGATGCTGACCATTGTATCAATCGGGATAAGTCAGGTTTTGCTGCAGTGACTAAACCTTCAGTCTCCATGGCCCAATTCACTATAGTTTCTTTCTCACTTACACAAAATGTATTGTCCCACAAGAGTTGGCCTAACTTTCCAGATTGCTTTGACATTATGACTTTTCCCTATTTAAATATTCTCCCATGGCTTCCATAGCAGGGACCGAGCAGGCTGGACAATGAAGCACCAGTAAATAATTGTCTGCATATGGACACATATCGCAAGTCTCTTCTACCTAAACTGGATTGGCCAAAGCAAATCATTTGGTCCTGCCTATCTTCTTTCATGTTGTTTATGTCTGGAAGATACAGACTTCATTTTGTTTATATTTTCCCCCCAATGCCTAGCAAATGGTAAGCATTCTTTTCCCCATTTTATTACATAAATACTTTTTCCCATTTTATTACATAAATAATTCATAATCAATGAGTATTAAAATAACACAAAGGTGAATAAAATGAAAAGTAAAAGTGTGCCTCAAAAGGTTTCAAGAATAAGAGAAGGCAAGATCAATTTTGAACTCTTTAGAAAAATATGTAAGATCTTTTACTATCTGGCCCCAATTTATCTTTTCAGCCCGTTTCTCAGCATTTACTCACACCAACTATTTTTTATTAAATATATTTTCAAATGTGTACTTTCACACTATTGGACTCTTGGCTGTTTTCTTTCTTTTTTTTTTTATTGTAGTAAAATACACACGGCATCATATTGATTATCTTAACCATTTTTAAGTGTATGACTTACTATTTTCTTTGCCTAGAACTTTCTATACTTGTCAAACTTCTGGGAAGAATTTAAAATCTTTTTTTTTAAGCTTTATGTTTTATTTGTAAAGATTTTATTTATTTATTTGGCAGAGAGAGAGAGAGACAGCAAAAGAGGGAACACAAGCAGGGGGAGTGGGAGAGGGAGAAGCAGGCTTCTGGCTGAACAGGGAGCCCGACAGGGTTCGATTTGGGGCTCATTTGGGGCTTGATGGGGGGCCCGATGCGGGGCCGATGCAGGGCTCGGTTCCAGAACCCTGGGATCATGACCTGAACTAAAGGCAGACCCTTAATGACTGAGCCCCCCCAGGTACCCCATACGTTTTATTTATTTAAGTCATCTCTACACCCAACGTGGAGCTCAAACTCACCACTTCTAGACCAAGAGTCGCACCTTTTCCAACTAAGCCAGGCCGGCACCCCTAAAACTCTTCTTGACAGTCCTATCCCCTCTGTGATCTTGTTAACACTTCATGTAGAACTATCTTATCTGTTGCAAGTCTCATCCCATGGGCTCCTTAAAGACAGGGAGGATCTCATTCATCTTAAACAGCCAGGACCCATCCTAGGGATTGGTGCAGACGAAGTGCTCCATTAGCTGACCACCTTCCCTTGTATCTTCGGTATTTCTCTCCCTGTTTATCTCTTCCCATCAGCCCACATGCACACTCAGGGCTTGACTGTTCTGCAAAAAACCCTCCCTTGATTCTCTAGACAGCTTTGGCTCTTTCCTCCACCTTTCCCCAAAGGTTTGAAAGAATTGCTCACATTTGCTGCTCCTACTTCTTCATTTCTCTTTCAATCTTTGGCATCCTTTTACCTGGTTTATGCTCTTAAACCTGACAGATATGATCTAGAAGATTTCACAAATAATCTAAATCCTGAATCCAACTATAATGTTTCTGTTCTTATTTTAAATGACCCATCTGATATATTTTGAAAAATTGAATTAAAGGAATGTTTGTGCATGGTACAATAGTTCTCTACCTAGTCCTTTCCAGCTCAATTTCTTTTTCCAAAAGGGGACTAACTTCAAATTTTTCAATAATTTCTTCTAGTGATAACTTTTGTATCTAAAAATAATATGCATAAATTGCTATTTCTTGTTGCATAATTTAGAAATGAAATCAACAATATTTCTCTAGGACGTATGTATATTTAGCTCTTCTACTTTCCAATTTTTCTCATATTTCTCTCAAAGCAGTTATATTTTTACTCCTGGTTGTTATTTTTTTGGTTCTTTGATTGTTACTTTTGTAACTTTAGGAAATATGCTTTTACTTGTTGGTCCATCCATAATAGTTATTTCTTACTCCTACTTTGTTATAGATCAGTATTTTCTTACTCTCCTTTCTACTTGCCAATTTTTGACACATGTATGTAGTTTTTCTTTTCTTTTTTCTGTTTGTTTTTCTGTCATATTGTGCGCAATGGACATTTTCACGCATGCCTCCTTATACACATGTGTGAGAATGTCTTGCAGATATATATATATATATATATATGAATCACTTTATATATATAATAAAATATATATAAATTATTACATATACAATTGCACATATAAATATATTAACATATAAACATGCTTATATATAAATTATACATATAAATATATATATAAAATGATACAAATATATATATATGTATCATTTCTAGGTTTTTTCTTTTTTTACATGAACACCTTCAACTTTAGCTGATACTGTTCTCCAAAGTGGTTGAACCACTTCCACCATTTTTCACTTCCAACAGCAGAATATGAGAATTCTCATTCCTTTATATCCTTATCTTAGTATTAATTTTTGTGAAAATGATGGGTTTGTAATAAAATTTCATTGTCTCAACTAAATTTCTATTATTCCCAAATTTGTAGGCATCCATTGTCCAGTTTTTCTTCTTTCCTCTTCTCTTTGATTTTGTATTTTTATACCCTAAGGAATTCTTTTACTGTTATTTTTGTAGTGGTTTGGGAAGAAATTGACATTGGCATTATATTTTAAATCTACCATGTTTTACTGGAATTATTCTTGGTCAATTTTATTTCATTGTGATGTCAGCTCTCTAGATGCACAGGATTCTGTTTACCAGGGACTACTCATCCATGAATAATCTCATCTACTTCATGCTTATATTGGATCTATTATGATCTAAAAATTGAGAATTTTCCATGGGTATGTTCTGCTGCTATTTTCTCCTGTATAACACAAAAGATTAGATTTGATATTTTTTTCTAATATTTTGCAGGTCAACAAATTCATTAATCTTTAATTCTCTCTGAGATTTAGGGGAGCAAAATCAAAAGCCTAATTTCTCTTTACTTTGACAAAGAGCACTAATGACCTCCATAGCCAATGACTTTTTCTTAGTTTTCATTATTTCTGTCTTCTTCACAGCATTTGATAGTGTTTACTATTTTATCTTTAAAATTTTCTCATCTCTTATCTTTTCTGTGACACAGTAGGCATGGACAAAGAACATACTGATTCATTCATTTATTCACGTCATGTATCAAGTGTCCTCTCCATGCCAGGAAAGCATCTTGATTTAGGTGAGGCAGTATTTTGTCCCTGTGATAGCTCAGTACCCTTTTTGTTTTGCTGATTTGTTGAATTATACAGAGAGAGAGCAAAACTTTTTTTCTGAGCTATACATATTATTTGTATATAGATTTTAGGATTGGCATTTAAAGTCATTTCCTTAATATTCAAACCCTTGATGCTTATCAAATGCTGGGATTGAGGCAAAGGTTCAGCCTGAGGGAAGCATTGCTGGCAAGTTACAGTAAGAAGAAGTAACATCTAAATATAATGTGTTGAGTTTGTAAAAATGAGTAAACAAACAAAAACAATAAATAGATAAGGATAAACCCAAGGTTGATGTGAAATTAGGAAAAATGAACAAATATGAACTGATTGGAAGTGTACCTAATATTTAGAGAACTTGACTGAGTTAAACAATAGCTTATTGTTATAATGGCTTACTATTTAGCTATTACTAGTAATAGCTAAACTCAGCTTTGGTTCTTTTGGAATGGGGAGTTTGGGAGTGAGAAAAGAGAGTAGTTAGGGTATAGAGAACAGGTTATTTGCACAGTAGAAGAATCTTATGGACGGTATTCAAAACAGAGCAGAAGACATTTGCCCTTTAGATGCACAGGAGAACCGTGTTTGTTCCAAGTGTCATTCTATGACGGTGTGAATTCCCCTTTGGTATTACAAGGAATAGCATTTATGAGGAAAATGGAGTTGATAAACAGCACAAAATTGAGACAAAAAAATCTGCACTCTAAAGACTGAACCTAGAGCGATTGGCAACCTAAAGACTGAGAGCTGTCATGTTGTGACAGAAAAAAATGGACTAGGATTGGTCTGTGGACTTGGAACAATGGGATTAACAAACAGGCAAGGTCAACTGAAGAAGATTTGTACTGACATTTCCCACTGCCTCCTGGAAGTCTGGTAGAACTTTCTGGTCTTATATTTCCCTGCTATGCTCTTATACTTCATTGCTCTAGCCAAACTCGGCAGTAAACTTAACAGCTGTACTATTGATACAAAGTTCTGAAAATTTCAGATCCTTCTTTCGGTTAAACTTATGGCCATCTTAGTGTTTCCATATTTTTAGAAAATTGGAGTTAACTGAAAAGTAATTGTAGTTTCATGTCTCTGTCATTTTCTGGATGATAATTTGTCTTTGTTTGCTAACTCTTCCTCTTGGATTTCAAGACTTAGTTACTTATTCATTATTATCATTGACATTTCCTGTGCTTTCATTTGTTTCTTTACCACTGACTGTTTCCTCAATTTCATTATTATCAAACAGCACTTCTGTGATAGACTGCTGTTCCCCATCTTCATATTGATTAATTTCATTTTCACATGCATCATTCTGATTTCCAACATCTTCAGAGCAGTCTTCAGAAGATGAGTCATTTGCAAAGACAGATTTTCATTAGTGGAGTCATCCTTGGAGTCAGAATGTGATGGTCTGTTCGCAGGAATATTGTTTGCTCCTCTGTGTCTTTCATTATCTCTTGGAAGGGATGTGCCTGATGTACTTGCTTAGTCATTATCCAAGTAATTAAAATCAAATGTACTTATTTTGTAGATTAAACAAGAACATTCTTTATTATGATTGTTTGCAATTGAAGCTTCAGGGACACTTTAGGCTAGATATTACATTAAATATTATTTTCCATTTAAATTAAAACATTTAATCAGAAATTCTGAAAAGCAAGATATGTAAGCTAATGCCTCATATGTGAAATTCGTGAAGAGGCAGTTCCACTGTAATAGACTTTTGTGAAGTTGATATGCAACAAATAAAAAGTTCAGAGACTATCAACACTGATGATAGATTCCAGTCATCGGCATTGTTACTGTTCTCTGTGTGTGAGTGTGTGTGTGTGTGTGTGTGTGTGCATGTGCACACACACATAAGTTGTCAAATAGATTATTAACTATTTAGAACTGGGATTCTTAAAAATTCTAAAGGTCTTTTTCCCCCCCACTGTAAGGGTGGGGGAGTAAGGACATTTTGGATAATTAATTCTTTAGATTCCTGTGTAAAAATGTGAGTTCTCTGATAACTAAATTCATGTGATATGTGTCAGTTGGTATTGGAAAGAAACAAGAAGAGCAATTGCCTGGTGTGCTCCAGAGCTACGAAGTCTGTGGAGTCTCTACAGTGTGTGTGTCTGTCTTCTTGTCTCAAGTGATCAGGGGAGTTGGTGGCTGTGCACTCTGGAGATCATACAAAAGTATATTTTAGGAGCAAGGAAAGTTTAGGGGCGTGTTACAGAAAGCCAAAGGGGCCTGGTACTCCATAGATAACATGAGGAAAGACTTGTCGTTATCGAAGGTAGGTTGGCAAAGTCATTATCTGACGAATTGAAGAGACAGAGGAAGTAGGATGGTGAATTTGTGTACGCAGGTCCTCCTGAGCTGTTCACCGGCCACTGTCTTTGAGGCACTGAACCCCCTTGGCTGGACATAAAGAAAGCAGGGCTACTAAGGATTCTGGCTTCTTGAAGTGGATCAGAATAAGACAGGACAAAGAGGAAGCTGAGAAAGTGTACGATTTCACTGGAATCAGCACAAAAAGCAAACACTAAAGCGATGTATCCACTTCACTGTAATGTGGCCAGTGTTGTGTCAGGAACCTTTCAGGTCTGCTAGCTGCAAGGCAGGAAGGTAGTGCTGTTGCAGAGGAATTGCTGTGAGGTGCCACAGTATGGAGTTGAGACAAATTGAAGCCAGCCCAAATTTGAGCCTAGTGAGGAGACAGGCAGCCCCGGTTCTCAGCCTTCAGCCCCATAAACACCAGAAGCCATATAGGTCAGGCAGCTGTGAGGAGGGGGGCTTCAGCTAGTATTTGCAAAAGCACTGGGAGAGGAGGATACTGTAGATGTGTGAGAAAGGCGCCCAGCACAGGTGTGTCAAACCAAGTGTCTTAGCTCCAGTGGCTACAACCCAAATCCCATAGACTCAGTGGCTTACACAGCAAACACCCACTTCTCGGATCTGAAGGCTAGAATTCCGAGATAAGGGTGCCTGTGCAATTCACTTCTGGTGAGGGCTCTCTTCCTGGCTGGTAGACAGCCACCTTCTCATTGTGTCCTCTTATAGCACAGAGACAGGGTGAGAGAGAGAGAGAGAGAGAGAGAGATAAAGTAAGCTCTCCTTCTCTTTCTTCTTATAAGGGCACTAATCCCATCATGAGGGGTCCACTCTCATGACCCATTTACCTCCTAAAGTCCCCAGCTCCAAATACCATCATACTGGGGTTTAGGGTTTCAACATGGGAATTTTGAGGGGACATGAACATTCAGTCCATAGCACTGGGTAATGTTTCTTCTGACTGGCAGTTTTGGAAGGATTTGTTTAATAGAGAAGAGTTTCTATTGCCCCCCCACCTACCCCCACCAAAGGAAAAGTATACACTCTTTTCTGTCCTGGGGCAGATAAATGTGGTGGACCACAATCCTAGAGCCTGACCTGGTCATACTGTGTCTGAAAAGTTGGGCCTAATTCTCATGCCACGGGTGAGGTGGGTTCCTGACACCGCCCAGATCTGCTGCTAACTCAAGTAACAGAAAACCAATGTGACTTATTTCACTTAGCATTAGTACCCTCCAGCACCATCCATGTCAATGTAAAACAAACAAACAGACGAAAAAGAAAACGAATGTGAACTTGAAACTCACAGAGCTTTGGGGGCCCTGCTTAATACTGATGACTCATTTCTGATTTACTTGTTGGGTTTGTAGACACAAAAAATTACTTGGAGCTAAAAAATTACTTTAATAGTGGACAAAAGCAAAACAAATATTTTGTTGTTGTTACATCAAGTATGATACCCTTTCTCTTCTCTAAGCAAGTTAAGTTTATTAGAATAATTTATAAGTGACCATTGTAGGAACATGGGTTTCTCTAGCTTCCATTGTTAATGTGTGATTCCATTGTTCATTAATGAGAAAAATGAAGTTCACTGAGGTCAGTATCCAAGTTCTGCACTGAGACTATTAAAATAGATGGGAGAAGTCCAGAAATAGCCCAAAGAATATGCACCATACAGCCCAACAATTCACTTAAAGTATTAGCTGATTTGCTTCAAATTATAATAATTTGGGGATATAAAAAGGGAAATGCAGGGAACATTGGAAAAATTAAAATCAGCCACTGCTATAAATATTATCTCCTTACCCCTGCTCTCAGTCATTTTAGGATAAAATTTAGAATATAGATGCTGGTAAATACTATCTCCTTATTTTTAAAAATTACAAAGAACTGATAGTAAAGCACTAGTTTTATCACCCATCCCTCCTCACCATCTATTAAAGGCTGTGTTCTTTGTTTCAAGGTCTTGTTGAAATAAAACAGAATGAAATTAGTGACCTTCATACTAACTTCCCTAACCAGCTTCTGGCAACTGACCCAGCCATCAGTCTGTCAATAGCTTGTGCAGTTTTGGATTTCATTAAAAAAAAAAAAAGAAAAGAAAAGAAAAGAAAAAGGTTTTAATTCCTTTCCATAAACATCATATTTCAATTGTTTCTTTAAAAAAGCGTTGATTACAATTTACACGTTACATACTAATAAAGACCTATTTTGTGGGTAGGTTTTCTGTAGAAGTAGGGATCGATTGGAAATGTTTTATATGAGGCATATGGAGAGAGCTGCAATAGTGAAGCAAAATATTTATAATTCTTCCCTGTTTGGTTTCGATTTGTCAATCTTTTCTCTTCTTTACATAAAACAACATCTTGCATACAAACTGTTTGAAAGTTGAAATAGTGACATTCCAAATGTAGTCAGAGAAAGGAAATTATAGTTAAACCTAGAAAAAAAAAAGAAGGTTAAGAAAGAAAAATGCTGTCAGCTCAGATGTGGAAGTCTGGGAAAAGCTTCAAGGCATTAAAAGATGAAAAATTGTAGTTCCTGTGTAGAGAACATAGGGCCATTCACACACAATGTTATCTGCACCCTTTAATCTTGTCCTGAATTTAAGCCAGTTGGTTCAGTACCTTATTTCCTTGTTTCCTCCTTCTTGCTGTTTCCATCTTTTCATTATGTTCTTAAAAAAAAAAAAATTCCCGTCCTCATGTTTCTCCTTGTTTCCTACATTTATTTTTTCTGTCTGGATTCAACAGCAGAACATTGAAACGTTTGTCCCTTTCAAAGAGAGACTCAGTTGTTTCTGAAATTCGTGCCGTTGCGTCCCATGTAAGTCTTCCCCAGAATCAGAAGCTATTTCATTTCAGCTGTCCCAACAAATTGTGCCTATTTTCCAATTGTGGATTTTCTATTAGTGAATTCCTCAGGGTAAGACACATTTCCTCAAAGTCAGATTTCCTGAAGTCACAAACATTCTATTATTTCCTTTAATCTTTCATGACTTTGCATTTCAACCCCTGTAATATTTATTATCCCTGGATCCTAGATGTTTTCTCATTGTGACCTTGAAATTGCTTATCATCCAGGCTCGTTTCCCTGTGTTTGGTCCAGAATGGTCTCATATTGCCATAGTGCTCTGCCCCTCTCAAGATCTGTGACATCGGGGGTTAGAATGTTAGTCCTGAGGAGAACTGCATCTCCGGGATTATTTCCAATATTCCATATATATATATTTATATAATCCTTGGAGGAATTCTTGAGTTTTAATATGATTTCATGTAAAAAAAATTCTGTGTCTGAGCCTGTCTACCAAGGTAGGAGGGCGAGCTCAATATATATTTTTCAAAAGCCGGTGACTACTGTGTCTTTGACAGAGTTTCTTCTGTATTGCCGGCAAACTATCATAGTTACTATTTGAAAAGCAGGGCGAAGATAGAAGAAGATTGCTTTTATTTATTTATTTTCTAGATTTCTACAATCTGCTGTGTACACCGATCTAATTTTTTCCAATCTTCCCTCAAAGTTGGAAATGTCTTTGCCATCTAAAATACCCTACCAAGATAAAAGGTATTTTTGATACTTTCAAAAATATTTGTCCACACATTCTTCCACCTGTTGTGCCCTGGAGGCAAGGATAGTTTTAGTCTATTTAGACTTGTCTACTTAGAAATACCCTCCCAGGAAATCAATGCTGAAAGCCATGAGGCCAAAGATCTTACTGAAGAACAGCCGTGAGAAAGAAGTTCTGGCTTTGGAGTTTGAGAGACCTGGGTGCAGGTGCAGATGGAGGTTTGAGCCTGGTGCATTTGGGCAACTTGCTAAACTTTGTCGAGCTTCATTTTATTCATGCACTAAATGGCGTAGTAACACCCATGGTGAGGATTACATAGTATGTAATGTGGAGAAAGCTTGCAGCGGGCTTCAGTGAATGGTCACTAGTAAGAATAATGAAATCGTTATATTTTTACTTAAAGTCTCACTAGACGATGCCCTTTCGGATTCGCATTCTTGGAGTGTTCAGGAAAAACCATGTCCTGCATCTTATCTCGCAGTCTCGTTTCGTGCCATCGACATCACTAAGAATGGAAACCACGGTGTTTTCTGCCACCTTTACTGAGAATAGGAAGCTGCCTGTCGAGGTTTACTCTATGGTAACTTAAAGTGACTTGAAATCTCAAAGATTCATAGACTGCCTGAGGATCTTGCACAGCAAATTGAATTGGCCTTAGGAACCCTGACCTATTTCTTGAATAAATCTCCATAGGACTAAGGTCATGTGATAGAGATGACTGATTATGTTCTTTGGAGCTAGCGATATTTGGGTTCCAGTCCTGGTGCTGCCACTGAGAGGTCGTGCTGTCTTCAGCAGTCTGCTTTATCCTCCCAGAGCTTCCCTTTCCTTATCGGCAAAATGGTGCTAATCGTATTTCCTGCCCAGGGTGCCATTGTGTGGAATTGTGTATGGAGGTTGCTGGGATTATGAGGATAAATAGCCTCAAAAAAGAGTGGAAAAAAACCCCTTGGGTTTGAGATTTAACCTTAATTTTGCCACCACCTCAGGAGGTGACTAGGACAGATTATGGAACCTTGTTCTCTAAATTAATGTGTTGGAATGAAGCCTTCTGAAAGGCATCACCATTTTGGGGGAAGCATATCACGCATGTAGAGGAGTGAAGTGAAATTCCAGACTATTTTTCACAGATGTCTTTTGGTGTCACTTTCAGAGTCAGGAGTTGGACGTAGGATACTGTCTACCATTCAATTATTCTTTTGTCCTTTTGATGGGTGAGGAATGTGAGGCAAATACGGGGTCTCTATTCGAGCTCCTGCGAAGGTAGAACGAAGGGCCTAGTCACAATTTCTTCCTGAAGATTTTTTTTCTTTTCTTTTTTTTCCAAAATCCAGGAATAATTCAAACTTGAAGGAAATATTCCTGACTGCTGCAGGCTGACGTGCATTCTGAGAGTTAAGTGGGGTGAGTCTCAGGGTCTCTGAAAACATAACTCCACAGGGCAGAGGGCAGACAGTGACTGGCCATTAGGGGACATGCACCCCCAGCTGGGATTAAACCCCAAATTGTGTCTTAAGATGATATTCAAGAAAAGAAGGGTTACGATGATGTGTGTTTCACAAAAGGAACTTGACACTTTTCTCTCACGTAGAATGTTTGTTGTGTTGAACTCACTTTCCCTTTCCCAGACGGAGAAGAAGTGCCTTTCCGGATGAATCTGCAGCATATTAATTGTATGGGGAGTGCGTGTCTCATAAGGCTGGATGAAATAATGAGCAGATAAGAAAGGCCTCATGGCAGCATCTGCATAGAGGTCCCTGACACATTTATCTGCATAAGAATGCTCTCCTTACTTCTGAGGAGTCGTAAAGACAAATAACAAACCCCACACTGGGTTGCATGACAAAGGCAATAGTAGTGCCCCCTGAAGGTTTGCGCTGGACCCTGGTGGCCTGAGGGCTGTGACAGGGACCGCTAAATGGCAGGCAGGAGCTGCACTTCTGCTGTCACGGCTTCAGCAATCGTCACTGTCAAAATGCAGCACATTCATTATTCAGGTACAAAACCATAATTAAGAACATTGGCCAAGAAAGGGGGAGGGGAATTGGACGGTTCAGGGAGTTGGAAGAACGATAAAGAGCAGTTCTCCTCTAGGTCACTAGTTCAAACTTCGCCCATATTGGTAATGACTGACAGTCATTAATACATGATGGCTGTTTGATGGCCTATAGGAGTAGGTGCCCATATCAGAAAAGTCACCATTGTAATTGGCATTAATTGGCACTTCTGTTGGCAGCGTCAGCTGAGAGGCTGAAGATTGAATGGGCTATAGCGAGTGAATTATCCTCTCATCCTGAGAAGTGGGCCTCCCAGGGCAGAGATGAAGCACCGGCGCGGTGCACTGTGGGCAAGCGGCTGCTGTCCCCACCACTCGGGCTCCGCAAGCAGAGGACATCAGTTTGTAGGGCTCTCTCTTTGGCACCTTGCTTGACGAGTGCGCTGAATCTGCTTAAAATCCGGCCTCACCAAAATGAACGGTGGGCCTAAGAAAAGCGAAAGGGCCCAAGTGTGAGTTAATGAGGGGGTCCCTCCAGGGCATCATTGTCTCCTGGTTTGTTTGCTGTTAAACCACAGTTGGTCAGAGAGCCAAGCGGCTTCCTCTGTGACCCGCAGCAGGGACTGACTGTAATACACACACACACACACACACACACACACACACACACACATATATTTTAAACCAAAACCCTACTCTTTTTGGAAATGAAAAAGCAAAAGGCTCTTAACGGCCTGCAGTAAAACACTGTTGAACAAGCCACCATGTTGACTTTTTATAGTTGAAAATTAAAGGTCCACTGTAATCATTTTTTGCTCTTCATTGATTTAAGGACCCAGTCGAATAATAATTTAGACTCAACTTTTCATCTCTGCATAGATTCATGATTTGTAAGCTGTTTCTGGCAACTATCTCTGTAATACCAATGAAATTTCTTTTTATTCATCTCACTTTTTGGCTCAGCTCCCTCATAATTAGCTTCTGGGTCAAAGGAACAAGTATTTAAGACTAAATTTCTGTGGTTATCAACTCCTAAAGGACGTTTCACAGCAGCGATACCAGCCCCAATTTCCTTTGCATTCTTCATTTATCTCCCATTTATACTGAAGGAAGGTATTTGGACCACATGTTTTCTGAAAAATGAAACATCACAAAGAAGTTTATTTATTTGTACTTTGAACGTCTACTGTTTTCAGGCTTCAAAAAGGCAGATAGCCAAAAGTACAGTTAACAGAAAAGTAAAATAGAAGAATGTTTAAAGAAGAGCAAAAAGTATAATGGTTTTGTTTGAATTATTATTTAAATTACAAGAAAAGCTATTTGTGTGTTTTAAAATATCTGCAAAATCAGAGCTTTCTCTTGAAAGAAAAAGTGATGTCTTAAAATACTTGTATTTTTACTAGAATAAGTTCTGCACAATTTAAGTTAAGGTGGTTTGGCTTATAAATGAAAACACATCATTTCCTCCATATTTTCTAAGTTTTCTCTTGCAAAACCTAGTAATTTTCTGGCTTTTTAGCGTTCCAAAATAAATGTGGAAGTTTTCCTATAGGTGGCGCTCTTGCACACATCTTGCTCTCAGAAACGTCCCTCTATATAGAATGAGTTTGGCAGGCAAGTTTAATGGAAGCTGCTTAATAGTATACATTATATATCATAAATTCTACTTAATGATTCTGCCCAGATAAAGAGCCATGAGCCCATTCTTCAATGATTGATATGCTTGTTTCATCCAAATTACCACCATTTGGTATATTATGACTTTTAGTAGCAATCCAAGAATTTTAACAAGTAGATCATGGCTCACCCACATTCAAGTGCGAGAGAAATTTGGACCTTTCCGTTTTCTCCCCAACTGCAGAGATGGCACCATTTATGTTTCCCATTTTTAGAATAAAAATTTCAGGACATGATTAAAGGAAGGTGGACAGTGTACTGAAAGAGTAAGTTCACTCACTTGGAAGGAAGAGAATGGATGCAGGGTTCTCAGGCTGACCCAAAGTAAGGGAGTGCTTACCATCAAGATGTTACCCAATGATTTGGCAAGAGTCAGTACGTGAGAAAACATTACTTAGTATACATATTGTCATTTATTTTAGGTGGGGGGGAAGATACCATGAAATTTTAATTTTTGATAAAGAGATGGAATGGATTAAGAAAGCTGAGATCGTGGGGACCTGCCTATGTGCCTGAGAGAGGGGACAGGAAGAAAAAGAGCAAAGTAAGGAGAGGAGGGTGTGAAAGGCGGGGGGCAAGACTTTTTTTCACAGGGAGTAAGTGGATTGGGGTTTCGCTGGAATGGAAGTCTCCTTTCTTGGGGTTATAGTTCTTTTCTGCAACTACTGGATGCTGGTCTTCTTCCCAGAGGGATCTTGTAATCAGATGCACATCTAGTTTCCAGGGATGATAGTTTGTTAATTGGTTATATCTGTACTGTGGTTTAGCCACACACAAATATTCCATTTACAAAGTATCTCAAAGGCGATGTTTAGGAAAATACATCATTCCCATTCTGTAAATCTTTTCACGCTATTTTGGAAAATTTTGGGATAAATTAATTCTCTCTGATCCATACATATATCACCTTAGTACACTAAGAATGTACAAAAACCTCTTTCTGTTTGACGTTTCATACTCAAAGAGATCTCCTTGATTTTTTTTTTCTAAAGCCTTTACATAACAAGTTAAAAATAACCTTCCTTGATGATTTAGTGGCATGAACTGAGATTAGAACTTCAAAGACAGTTGCACACAAGATGCACTTATTGTTCTTGTGGTCCCCTTAAATATTCTAAAATGTCATGTTAAAAATGTCATTGCCATTTATTTACCTCTTCTTGTTCTATATTGGTTTGTATGGAATGAAAATTCTTTATTGTGCCATTTTTAAGACCTTCACCTTTCCACTTAAAATAACAACTTATATTTATTTACACAAAACCAAACTTTCTGTGTACAGAGGGGAAGGTCATAGGTCACCAATCATAATTCTGTACTTTTTTAAGAAACAGAATCAGCAGTTTGGTGCTAAATCTAGAGCACAGCAGAAAATGCTCATTTACTAATCAATGAGATCTATCTAGCACATCTAATTATTCTGAAATAGTTTTCTTTTTTAGTGTGTAAATGGATTAACATCTCTTTGCCCTCCTGCTAACCGGTCATAAAAACAAACTAGGAATGATACATAGGCTCTGAAAAAAATGTGCTATTCGTTATCTACATATTTCCCTCGATGTCAGATGTCAGTATTTTAGCAATAACGCTTAACATTGGCAGTTCAGTGAGATGGTCCCCACATCAGCTAGGGAAGTTGGTTCATCAGCAAACCCTGATCAAACACCTCTGGGCCGGGCCCCAAATATTCAGAGGTGGGTGTTATCACTCTCATCTTACAGATGGAAAACAGACACAGAGAGCTCTAATAACCAAGGAGAGGTCCTTGGGAGGACCTCTAGGTGCTCCCAGGGATGCCTAGGGAGCTATGGAGCCACACTTCCAGGATTGGATGGCTCCCATCTGATCAGCACATACTTGCTCATTCTCGAATATGTGGCTTCTTGGGTGCTGGGCTCCCAGCGAATTTCTCTGTTTTCTAAACACATGGCCATAGCAGACTTTTAACTAGGACTTGAGGCTCAGAGCTCAAGAGAAACAAAGGGAGTGTCAAGTGACTGTGAGATAAGAAAGGGGAATTATGGATTTGGCATATAAAACCAGTTTTGGAAATAAGACAGGACTTTGAAATCCCACCTTTACGTTCAAGTGGGATTTTATACATTTCCACATTTTCTCACTTGTGGGAGGCCATGAACCCACTTTTAGAAGTGGAAAGGAGTGAAGGTAAGGCAGAGACGTATAAATATATTATTTTTCTGCTTTGTACTTGTTGCACTACAAGGATGGAGACAGAAACTAAGAGACATCCAGTAGGAGTTCAGGCTGGGGGAAAACGCCCTAGTCTTCCTCAGTATCATTACATTATTTGCTGTGAGTGCTTAAGAATTCTCAGAACACCAGATACACAGAGAGCTGAAATTAGAACATGCAGTTGTTGGGAGATCTCTCTGGGTCTCTCTATCTCTCTGCACTTTTTGCGGGAGGGGTACTGAGTGTTTTTGCTCCGGCTGACTTTCCGGGTGTGTGTATGCAGTGAACAGCCCTAGAAGCTAGAGCTAGTTTTTTCCCTCAGGAGGAAAGAGCAGGTGTGCTTGCTGTCCATTACACAAAGCCATTAGGGATTTCTAAGCTCAGGGTTTCTCGCTTCTCTGCCACCGACGGCACATGCACACATCACCTGGCCCCCTGTGCATCACCCTGTGGGAACTAGGGCTGGGAAAACCAAAGAGAAAATAATGGTCATCATCTGGCTGCTGCTATTACTGATAGTAATAACATCCTCCTCTCTGAGCTACGAGTATTGTGTCTTCTGCCAGCCCGATGGCGGGCTAACTTGTTAGCTCGCAAATGGGGTAAAACCTTCGGCCCTTTATACTTCTTCATAAGTACATACCATAATGGAAAGCTATTTCAATCATTCCTTGGATGATAATCCCATTTCTAATCAAACTTTAGCTATAACCTCTATATGTTAGTAGAGATTATACAGTTTATTCTCTGAAAATTTTCTGTTGCAAAGTTACTTATTTCTACCTCACGCTATCCTCTTACTTCTTCTAAGTACATTCTTTAATACGCTCTTACTTTAGCAGATTCGTATTTTGATATTCATATCAGAAAAGAGAAACTATGCATGGGGATATGTTAAGAACTGAGAGAAAGCACCTGGAATATGATATGGGCCACAATTTGGAAATCATTGTTTTAAACAATTACATCTCTGCAATATGATCAAACTACATTTACCGCCCCCCCCCACCATGCACAGGATATTTTCTTCATCAGAGACCTTCCATTTAGTTTAGTAGCAAAGTGTTTTAACAGAGTTCTTGATTAGTATCAGGACACCTAACTTCTCGTCTTTACTTGGTCAAGAGTGCTGTGTCAGCAAAGTGTCTCATTGTCTCCTTTAAAAAAAAAAATGGGGATAATAAACCTTGCCACCTGCCTGCCTCACAGCAATATCGAGCATACTAATGAGAGCCTCTTGAAAGATTTTGAAATCTATGAAAGGAATATGCTATATAAATACGCAGCACCAAATCATACCATTTTAGAACTGAAGAGCTCATAGAAAGCACTCGGGCTAATCCCCTCATTTTATAGGTGACAAAAATGCAGGACCAGAAGGGTTCAGTGGTGAGTCTAAGGTCATATAATTGATTAGTGAGTAACAAAGTACAAGAAGTTCACTCATCCAGTTGTCCTTTTCAAGAGAGCTGCCTACTGGCAAAAAAGATGAATAATTCCAGATATTTCTGGATACACGGTGATATAACTCCCTTAGTGGCTTGGCATAAGGCAGGTTGCTCCCCAGAGGCAAGTCAATTTGGTAATTGCAGTTTATCAAGGATTTTACTTGCATCAGATGCATACTTGGCTCTTGGCAGTTGTACCAACTCCCCTGGGTGAACGATATTCCTGATGATACCCTTGGAATAGCTGGTACCCCAGGTAAGTGTGGAAGAAGTTGATGTACTCTTTCGAATGACTGGAATAATAACTCCGGCTCAACATGAAGCATATTCATGCAAGTATGTTGCCATATCCAGACTCCATGTTTTTTCTTCGGTAGTTTAGTTGGTGCGATTGGATTTCTCCAACTGTTTTGAATGTTTACTAATGCACATTTGCCAAGGAGTGTCAGCACCTTCCCTGGGCTCTGTAGTGCCAATGACAGCTGAGAGCTGTCAGAGAGCCAAGACTCACTAGAAACTGTTTACCCATATCCAGGTACAAACACTGGGGCCAGAAAAGCATTGCTTGTCGTGTTAATGCTCTTAATTAGGTACTGATAAAATACTGTGGCTGGAAACGTCCTTTTTCTATGGTATAGAAGACAAGTCGGAAGCAAACGTATGACCCAAAGCATCAGGAATTTTTAGGTGTCGTATGCTTTAAAGGGATCCTTCCTTATCCGATGTGTAGGGCACACAGGTTGCAGTAGGTTTGTTAACATACTATTTGGAAATATGTCCTTATTTTTGCTTTTTTCCATTTAGGTCAACAGAATCTTGATCTTTATTTACCTTTTAATTCAGGAAATTTTGATAAAGATCATAGAATTTGTTGAGACTGGCCGAAATCACGTTCTGAAACATTACACATGTGTTTTTACTGAATGTACAATAGACACTAAAGGAAATACAGTGGGTTCTGATATCAATTTCTAGTCCCTCTACTACAAAGAACAGATAGGACCTTTAACCCTTAGTTGGCAAGGCGAGGGGAAGAGTCTCTGTTCTGGTCTAGCCTGGAGCTTCTTCACAGAGCCCAACATGGTTCTTGCCTTATACCATCCATCCCAGTTCACTAATCCCTGCTCCATTTGCTGGAAGTTCCCTTTAAAATTGCGCTTTTTACAAGTTGCTCTAAAGGTCTTATTTGCTGGATCCATCAGCTCCTGGGCTGTCTCGGTTATGCTGCCATGATGTCTTTGCAACTCGAGTGTCTGTT
The DNA here is from genome assembly GCA_004024625.1 of Mellivora capensis. Classification (NCBI taxonomy): domain Eukaryota; kingdom Metazoa; phylum Chordata; class Mammalia; order Carnivora; family Mustelidae; genus Mellivora; species Mellivora capensis. The sequence goes on from PISX010003043.1 coordinate 114,751, forward strand.
GTCTCTCTTGTGTTCTCCCTCTTTCATGCCTAGTAATGTACCTGGTGTGAGAAAAACCATTCTAATACACTTTGGTAAGAAGACCAGTGGACCACTCGCTCCCTGCTTCCACTCCTGATTCCACAGGAGAGTGCCATGTTATTTCTAGTGGGACGCCATTAATCATCGTCTGAAGCCTATAGCTTAAAACCGTTATGTGTTTCCTCACTTGGGTTCCGAAAGCAGGTAGATACATATATACTGCATTTTTAATGGGACACATAGATAATGGTCTTTTGCCTCTAAGTTCTGCCTGCCTTATTTGGATGAAATAAGAAACATAATAGTGTTATTATCATAACTCACATTTGTTGGACACTTAGATAGGCTTAAATAGGGTGCTAAGACTGTTTTAAATGATAATTCATTTAATCCTCAAAATATAGGGAATATTCATCTGTCTACATTCTTACCCTACTGTCTTTCTGGCATCAATAGGGGGACAAATATACAAAGAAATTATTTTAGGCTAAAATATGATAACTCTGTTGTGCATCCTACATTATAATAGAGGCAATTCACGAAGTGTTTTGCGTTGAAACTATGTATCGGTTAGTGATAACTGCCACGGGGACTCTTGTACTTTAAGGAAGCTTATCTCAGGCAGGAGAAAGGAAATCCTTTTCCAGTACTTCTCCAGACACTGAAGAAATACCTTCTTAAGATGTCAGGAATAAATGTGCAGTTTACCGCCATGATGAAGTCAGACTATACCTGGACATCTTGTGATTGAGTAGGTTTACATTGCTATATACTTGTTAAAACAGAATTCATTATTTGTAGGCCACAGGTGGATGCTTATTTGCAAGAACTAAGAAAACAGAGCAGATTAAAAAAATATTAGTTATACAGTTATTGTGGAGTCAAGGATCTGTCCTTATTGAGATAGCTGAGACACTATTAAACAACAATATTAGACACTATTAAACAACAACTATTAAACAACCCCATCCTTCCCCCAACAGCCCCCAGCAACCTTCAGTTTGTTTCCTGAGAGTAAGAGTCTTTTAGGCAATGGTATTAAGTTAAAAGCCTTCTTTCAAATGAAAAAAAAAAGCTATAAAAATGATACCAGTTTGTGGTTTGACTTTCAACATTAGGCATGTTAAAAAAATCCTACAGAAAATGTAAATTTTACATGGTCAAACAGATACTTTCATTGCCCTTATGATTTCCATTTGTCGTGACATGTTTAAAAGTCTTCTATTTTAAAATTGTATTACAGCTCATCATGGTTTTTTTCTAAAAGTTTATTAGGCTTTGTCTAGAAATTCAAATATTTGATTCATCTGGAATTTGTTATAGTGTAAGGACTGAGGTCATTATCGAGCATATATTTATATATTATATATTATATATGTAGTTTTACAAACAATGACAATTTGTCCTAGTGCTATTTATTGAGTAGTTCAGATTTTATTTAAAATGATACCTTATCAGATGAGAAATCACTTATGTACTTCCTGGAATATGCATTCTGTTTCATTGATCTCATCACGTACTTCTCTGTTAGTACCATGTTGTTTTAATTTCAATAGTTATATAATACATTCCAATATCTTGAAATGCACCATCATTCTCCTCCACCTCCTTGCTCTTCTCTTCCTCCCAGTGTCCTCCTATATCTTTCTAGAATTCTCCTCATTATTCTTAATAGTTTAGCATACTTGTTAATTAGAAAGCATTTAGAAACCTTAAAAAAATCCTCTAGGATCTTAAATGGGATTGCACTAAATATACAAATTCATTTAGGGAGAACTACCTTTATTACAACATTAAATCTTTATATCTAAGGTGAGGTTTATCTTTCTATTTATTCAAATGTTGTCTTTGTCCTTCAGTGCAATTTTATAGTTTTCTATAAGACCTACATATTTCCTTATCTATTTTTTGGAAATAAAAACATTGAAAATATATATTAATATACAATATGTTAAATGTTTAAATTGCTTACAAATGGGCATCTTATTTTTTAGAAATTTTTTTATTTCTTAAAAAATGTTTTTTCATTGGCTAGAAAGATTGGCAGTGGGAAAAGATACCCACGTTCCTTAAAATAATGATATGAGAAAGTTGAAAGTGTTCACATTGACGGACAAGGTAAAATTTGCTAATATGTATTAGTGAATACAATATGGCAATGAAAATGATGATACAGATCCACATTTACAGAGATAAAAAGGATGACCACAGCATATTGTTGAGGGTAAAACACATTAAGGAATGCCATTTGGCATGATGTAATTAATGTAACACCATATGTACATAATTCATGTGTGTATATAGGTTTGGAGAGAGGTCTAACATGATATTTTCTGAAGTATTAACAGAGATTATTTCTGAGTGGCAGGTTTTTGGATGATTTTTATCTTTTTTGTACATTAGTTAACTTTTCAATAACATTTACCATTTTACTGAAACAATAGTGCAGTAAACTACAAATAGAAAATATTAGAAATTTCACAAAGTTTAAAAAGGAAAATGTAAAATTCATGCTTAGCATCTTTTTTTCCTCCAAAGAAATTTTATGCAAAGAGTTTAAAATTTAATTTGGTCTACTGAAATCTATTCAGCCTCCAAAATTGTTAGGAATTCTGTTTACTAAGGCTGCACCAATCACACGGATAATGACGCCATGGAAACGTCTTCACATCTGAAGGACAGGGTGACTTGCACCAGGTTCCCATTATGGAGCCACTCCATGGCTGTTCACCCCGAGTTATTAATAATGTGCTGCTTCTCTCAAACTCAGAACTAAATCATCTAATGTTTTATTAGTTATTTAAAAAATTCCATGTGAAAACTTTAAAGTTGTGGATATCTTAATAAAACATTTTTAAATGAAAGAGATAAATTTGATGGATAAGTTTTTTACTTTTCACATTTTTTTCATTTTTAAATATGGTACACCTGACCACTAAAAGAAGGAATGAAGTAGAGCTAAGTCTCACACCATGCATTTTTGTTTTTAATGCCTACACCCAGGACAAGAGTGAGCTTTTATCATATTTTATCTTCTTATTATTTTTTATTAACATGTAATGTATTATTTGCTTCAGGGGTACAGGTCTGTGAATCATCAGTCCATAACCCAGCCACCCCATCCTTCCCCCAACAGCCCCCAGCAACCTTCAGTTTGTTTCCTGAGAGTAAGAGTCTTTTGTGGTTTTTCTCCCTCCCTAGTCCCATCTTGTTTCATTTCTTCCATCCCTTCCTCCCATGACCCCCTGCCCTGACTCTCAAGCTCCAAATTGTCTTTCTCTGATTGACTTATTTCACTTAGCATAATACCCTCTAGTTCCATCCACGTTGTTGCAAATGGCAAGACTTAGGTTTTTTGATGGCTGCATAGTATTCCATTGCAGATATATACCACCTCTTCTTTATCCATTCATCCATTAATGGACATCTAGGTTCTTTCCATAGTTGGGCTATTGTGGACATTGTTGCTATAAACATTCTGGTGCACGTGCCCTTTTGGATCACTACATTTGTATCTTTAGGGTAAATACACAGTAGTGCGATTGCTGGGTCATAGGTCACACCATGCACTTAATATAATATTTGTAGTTTATAATAATTTTGTGAGTTGATAGGAGAGTTAGTTATATCATTGCTGAAATTCCTTACGGACATCGTGCTCATCATTAGCCCCATCGCCCCGAGAACTCTGCTTATTACATTCTTGCTTCATGCCAGACCTGTGTTTAACATGTGCAGTCTCATTGTCGACTACTTGTAAAGGGGAGACTGCTATTAAACCATATAGAGATGGGGATTGTGATGCTCAGAGATGCGAAGGACACCATCAGGAGCACAATGGTAAGGGAGAAGCTGGGATCTGACTGAGGTCCAACTACCTCCCAAGTTCAAACTCTGAAGCACTATGATACCACTAGCAGTTTCCCGGGATCTAATTCCCAAGGAACCTGTTTTTCTTTTTTGTTTGTTTGTTTGTTTGTTTTTCCCCTTTTCTGCCTCTCTTCTTGTATTATGCAGTTTCCTGTTCAAACTGTCTCGGAAAAGAGGGACTCTAAATCCACCTAGGCAGGAATCAAACCTTGCCAACCAATTTAAAGGCGGGTATTCTGTAGTTTTAAGCATTTGACTCATCAAACTTTAAAGTGGAGTTTATTTTATTTTATTTTTTTCTAAAGAGGAGTTTAGAGGTTGTGCAGCCGCTTCCTATTATAGGGAAGGCAGTAAAGGCCCAGAAAAGTGAAGTATCATGTCCAAATTCACACAGTTTGTTTCACTGACAAAAAGTTATCCAATATTTCCTTTGTGCCAGACATGGTTTTATGTGCTTTATAAGTATTAACTTAATCTTGATGATAACTCTATGTGGTATGTGCACTTACAGTTATCCTCATTTAACAGATGAGAAAACTGTCATGAAGTTGGGTGACAGGGTCACTGTCACCTACTTAGCAAGTGGTAGAGTCAGGATTAGAACCCTTGATGCTAGTGAAGTCTTTGTTCTTATCACTCTGCCATGTTTCCTGGAATAGGAATACAGGACTATGGGTTTTCACCCATTTTTCTCTCTACTGCATTGGCCAGTAACTTCATTTTGTGAATAAGAAGAAAGTTCTCTGGAATGTGGCATTGAAAATTATTAAGTTTCTTCTTCTTTCCCTCTACCCCCCAAGTACTATTTATTTATTTATTTATTCACCCATCTCCCCACTTGCCTCCCTTCAGACAATCATGAGTTTATTCTCTATATTTAAGAGTCTGTTTCTTTGTGTGTCTCTTTTTATTTTATAATTATTTTACTTCAAAATTTTTGTTATTATTTATAATTTTATTTAAAAATTCTTAGTTTTGTACATTTTAGAAAGATGGACTTAATGAATACTGTTAAAAAATAACAAAATGGGTCTAGATGAGGGGCTGTGTATATTTTTAAAACAATACCCTGGAGCTGTGTTTATTGTTTTATGGGACTTTCTTATTGATGATGGCTTTTTCACCCTATACCTGCTGATCTTCCATAATGCTAATATACACCCAATGTTGACACTTGCTAGACTGTCTTTGCAAGCATAAATATTAGACACACTGAAATTTGATTTTGGCTCATCTTTTACTTTGAATAAAGAGATCTAAAAATCAATCCTTACAGCTGCCTTTCATTTTCTATGAATAGAGGTCAAATATATCAGGGCAAGGGTAGTATTGAAAGTAATCTATGATGTCAAGGTAAATGTATTAGGTAAGCAGTTTTTAAGATCCTGGGTATAATAGGATATACAAACCTTGTATATTTGTTTATTTTTCATCATCTCTTACACAGACCTATATGAAATTTGCATTAGTTCCTCCAAGAGTAATTTCATGTCTCTTGTAAATGGGGGCATTTGGGAAAAAGAGCTTGTAGTTCTGAGATCTGAGTTCAAGTTTAATACTTACTAACTGTGCAGCTTTGAGCAAATTACTTTTTTCCATAAGCTTTAGTTTCCTCATCTGTACAGTGGGAATTTTACTTTTTTTTTTTTTTTTTTGAGAAGGAGAGACAAGAATGAGCTAGCGGGGAGAAGCTGGGGAGAATCTTAAGCAGGCTCCACACTGCACTGGGAATGAAGGCTCCATTTCCCAACTGTGAGATCATGACCTGAGCTGAAATCAAGGCTTAACCAACTGAGCCACCCAGGAGCCCCAGGGATCTTCTTCTTAATCATGAAGTTGTGAGGATTGAATAGGATAATACATTTAGTCTATTTTGTTAATAGTAAATGCAGTTTATTTTCAGAGTGTCAACAAATGCTAACAATTCTACTGCCTGTACAATGGTGAGGCAGAATGAGGCAGTGGGCCATATCCTCCATTAGAATTTACTCTGTTGGATTCTAATCTCGGTTCTGTGACTCCAGTCACTGTGCCTGCTGGGACAGAAATGTCCAGGACTCGGATTCTTGTTCAGTCAAAGAGCTGAAGTAGGACAATTTTAAGGTTCTTACGAGGTCAGCAGTTCAATGTGCATGATGTTTTGTACCACATGTGTTCTGGTTACCTGAGCACATGCTGGAATCACAAGACTTAGAGTGAAAGTGATCATATTTGACACTGATTTGGTATAAGGATGAAAAATATCACATACCTTTATAAGCTCAGTCTTCCCTTTTAAAAATGAGAATTGACATAACTATGCAAATACTCTCATTCAAATCCAGAAGTTTCCAAGCTGTTCTTAAAGCAACAGAATCATTTTATAAATATAATTATGGTGGACCCCAATGTGTAAAATAAATGTTTCAAATATACAAAATATATAAAAATGCTTATTCTTTCCTAAAAATAAAACCCTAGCAACTGAACTGTCTTCCTCTTGAAACCCACCCTCCTTTACTCCTTATTACCTAGTTGCTTAAGACTGAATACCTGTGAATGATCTTGGACTCTCATTCATACGTAATCTGATATGCCACTGATCACCAAGATAATTTTACTTGCGAAATAATTCTGAAATAATTCCCTGTCCCCCTCCATTACTACTCTGCTTCATCAACCCTCTTGCTTGAACTATTGTAATAATGATCAGGTTGGTCTTCCTACTGATCATTCCAAGTCATCATTCAGATCTGCAAACTTGAATGCACCCATTTTTCCTTCCAGTTACCCACCACACGTACTCCTAAAGCTCTCTGATAAAACACAGGGGCTTTGATAAAAACATTCTAAAAAGACTTGGAGTCCCAGTCATCTGCATCCATTCCACTGCATTTTCGTAGAATCTTCAAGCCGGAAGGAACGTCAGAAATCCACTCCCAGAACAAATTTCTACCACTGAAGCAGTCCAGTTTATAGCATTTCTTTCTTGAGCTAAACTCGACTTTTGTCAACATTCCCCTTTCTCTTTTGAAACTGCAGTCGAAGTTTATGGAAGCTTTTTGTTGCCAGCCATCTAGTAAATTGTGTCATAGTGTGTGATTGGGGTCCATTGAATTTGTGTAATTATTTTGGCTTTACAGTAGCTTTACAAAAATACATTTAATATCTGCCAGGGCAAATTCCCATGCAGTTTTCTTTCTAAAAATGTTCTTGGTTAAATGGACACATTATTCTTCCAGATGAACTTTAGATTCACTTAGGCAAAAAACTCTATTGGAGTTTTCAATGGAAAAATCCTGACTTTGTAGATTAAAAAAGAATAGACATTTATGCAGTATTAAATCGTCTCCATAACTGGCCCCCTTCTTTATTTTCTTTGCTCAAACACATTTTGTATTTTCCTACATATAGATCTATGTACTTTGTGTTTAATTAATTCCTTGATATTTTATGTATTCTGATGCAACTATGAGTTATATTTCTAGATGAACACTGCTGATATTTAGGACATATACTGTTGTTAGTATGTTCCCTTATCTGATCATTGGTAGAACACTATTATTAGTTTAAAGACACATGGGTCCTTGATTGCATATCAAAGGCTTGTTGATTAAAACATTTTTCCTCCTTCTTCAGGATCAATCCTTACTGTTGGGCAGTGAAATAAATTTTATTTTTTGGATTTTATTTTCTTCACTCTTAGTTTATTTTCCCAGTCAGAATCCATGTCTATTTGATCATAACTATATTTTCCCTGAACTTTCTGAATGTAGGACTTAACATTTAGCTCTCTTCATTTTCTTTTTCTTTGAGTCTAGTGTACTCAGAGGATATATTTGATGCCTCTTTCAGAGAGCAAAAATGCCAAATTCCATGATTGTTACTATAACAGTGAATTTGATCTTTTCCTCTTGATGTTTATCAGACTCCCAATAGATGTAACTTATACAACATATCTAAAAGCTTCTAAAAGTTTTTGTTGGATATTCCTTTAATATCCTTTTCCTTTACCAGAAAGGTACTTGTTCTCACACAAAATGAGCTGTACCTTATCATTTGTATATATCCAGCTAAATCATTTCTTTTAAAATTTTAATTATTATTTATTATTTTTAGAGAGAGAGGGATGAGCATGAGTGAGTTGGGGGTGGAGGGATAGAAGGAGAGAGAGAGTCTCAAGCAGGCTCTATGTCCAGCCCGGAGCCCAACACAGGCCTCAATGCCATGACCCTGTGATTATGAGCTGAAATAAAAAATCAGATGCCCAACTGACTGAACCAACTATGCGCCCCTAAATCATTTCTACAAATAGTATAATCTCAATGATTCATCATTGTAAAGAAATGAGCTATTTGGGTAAGTAAATTTTCTGAGGACATTATCTTTTCAAAGGTCAGAACTTTAAGGTTTTTTTTAGACTGACATCTTTTCAAAATATATGCAATATTATATATGATATTTACTTTTCAGCCATTGAGGCTAACTTCTTTAAAAGCACTGCTTTGGAGGAATTTAACCATTAAACATAAAAGAAAATGATGTGAACTAATGTTGGAAGTAAATCTATTGAGGATCTTGGAAACATTTTTACACTAGAACTGGGTATTAAAACAGTGGCTGAATATACTCACTAAACCAGTAGAGAGCTATTAAATTAAAAGATTATTGATGATGTTTTAGAAAATGTTAAGTAAGAAGGGATAATTTGTAGTAATGTTTTGCTTACCATCTTTGTTACTGGGATATCTTCCTTCCTTCCCAGAGAAGGTTAAATAATCATTTAGTTTTATTCTGTTGCAGATAATATGTGTTCTAGGTGGTGGCATTTATTTTTCTAACTAGCTGTTACAGGTTGAATTATGGCCATCTCCCTCACCTCCACCCCACCACCCAAGCCCATCCCACCAAATTCATGTTGAAGTCCTAACCCCTCCCCCCCATCTCAGATGGGTCTTTACAGGTAATAAAGCTAAAAATGAGGTCATTCAAGTACGCTCTAACCCAATATGATTAGAGCCCTTATAAAAAGCAAAAACGTGGAAACACACAGATACAGAGATACAGACACACACACACACACACACACACACACACACACAGGGAGAATGCCATATAAACATTAAGGTAGAGATTAGGGTAACACATCTACAAGTTAAGGAATGCTGATGATTGCCAACAAACCACCAGAAGAGGAGGGAGGCACATGGAACAGAATCTTCTTCACTGTACTCAGAAGGAACTGATAACTTGATTTCAGACTTACAGTTTCCAGAACTTTGCAACAATAAATTTCTGTTGTTTTAAACACTCATTTTGTGGCACTTTGCTAGGCAGCCCTCAGGAATTAATATACTGGTCTTCCACCAACATAATTCTTGCTTATTTTATGAAGAGGATTACCAATTTCTGTCTTGCAGGTGCCTTTTTCCATAACTCACCATGGTTTCAAAGACTTACAACAGGTTGACTCTAGAAGATGAAAAGAGATCAGAATATTTTGGAGGTATGTCTCTGTCTACCCCTCAAATATCCGAGACTGACCATCCATCCATCCATCCATCAAGTATTTATTGGCTGGCTACCATGTGCCAGGCTTTGTGCTAGGCTCAGGGGATATGGTAGGTGAAGCAGGCATTGACTTGGCTGTGAAACTTGCAATCCAGCCAATATGCACAGTGTTCATGAAATTTGTCCAGATTATGTTAGTGTACTTTGTGAAAACTGCAAAAAAGACATGATTCTATCTACACATGGATACAGTGTATCCATGATACAGCAACTAGACTGCAATCGTAATGTCTAAGTCTACTTTTTCTCATTATATATACATATATATATATATATATATATATATATATATATAGTGGCATTTGCTGCGAAATCTTTATTTACTATTTTGTCACTGACTCTTCTGTCATCTTCTCTTTTACTATCCATAAGAATATAGTTTATAGTTCAACTACTCCTGAAAGAAAGTGATGTGGATTCCAGAAAAAGGACTGTCCAGATAAACTTTCATATAATAGGGAACTCTCCTCCATTTATTCAGCAAGCAAATATATTTTAAGCTTTTCCAATTGATGGTTGCTGTGGTGAAAATGCCCATGTGAGTGGGCACATGGAACACAGACATGGCTGAGTATTGACCCTAGCAGGGGTGCTTAAACATAGTTTCTGGAAAAAGAGCACCCTACCTTCAGTCTGCCTTCAGGTCATTTGTTTCTTTCTCATAAAAAGATGGAGTGAGGCATATGCAGTTGCAAGACCTCTTGGGCAGCTGCTTTTCTACAAATTTAATTAATGAATCAAAGGTGAATTCCGTCTCCCCCAGGTGTTTTCTTGCCCTCCAAATCACCTCCCTCATTGCTCTCATCATTGTGCTCTGCTTCACCAGCAATAAACAAAACATCAGGCATTCCTGCATGCCAACGGTATTCATCAGTGACTTTCCTTACCTTCTCCTCTTATAGATAGCAAGGGGAGATGTCTTCTCTCTCCACTGAACTGGCTCAGTCGATTTTTCCTGTATTTACCTGGTGATAGATACAGAAACAGAATATGCAGGAGGAGCCCTGGGAACTTTCATTTTTAATAAATACACCAGGTGATTTCTAGAATCAGGCACATTTGGAAAGTGCCATACTGTGGCATTTCAAGGTAAGTCAGTACCTCAGTTGACTTACCTTGCTCCATACAGAGTTAAATTTTCTAAATATTAAAAACAAAACAGGCTAAAAACAGAGAAAGTCAGAATGTGACGTAGGAGAAAAATCTAGAGATTCTGAGTTTTAGTTTTTGTTTGCTAGTAGTCCAGGACAAATGCCTTCTCTATAAAATTAAGAGGTTGAAAGAGATTCATTCATTTGTTCATTTATTTATTCATTTATGAAATACGTGCCAAGATCTTACTATGGTAAGTATTGTCCAGTTCCCGGGAAAACAGTACAGGATGATTCACTCATTGATTGGCTTTAAAGCCTGCCAATTTCTTAGTACACTGCATGTCTATACAACATTATCATCCCCTGACATCTAGTACATGGTAGAAAAGTATTATTGACACCAAATTATTATTATAGTGCCCTTTCTTCCTCCCAAAGGAACCTTGCAATTCCAGTCATGCTCAGGCTGTTAAATAAAATTTTGTAATTTATTCTTCTGAAAGGAATATTTTCCTAACAGAGGTATAATCCACATTATCCTAAAGACCTTGGTGGGATTATCCTAACTCCAAGCAGTTTCAGAATGGAATGAATTGAGAACTTAGTATTAGATAATTCCATTGTGAAGCCAAGATGCGTAAATGTACTTATGTTTATTCCAAAATCAAATCGTAAAATGAGGTTTGTAAATACCTTAAACAAGGGTCCTCTATTTTTCAGGTGAGGCACCAAAACACCCACAAAGCAATGAGTACCCAGTCTTAGTCTGAGTCATTGGCAGGGTTGAAGCTAAGATAGATGCTGACTTTATCTCACACACTTCAGCATTTGCTTCCCCTTCAACAGGACTTCCTACACTGAACCCCATCAAAAGTTTGGACCATTTTGTCTTCAAGATTAGGTCTGTATCAAGATCACACAGAGGGAGGGATCCTCCATGCCTGACCCTTCCTTGATGTCTTCTAAGGTTGTAATGCTGATTTTTTGAGATATCTGGCTAATTTTAGAAATTCCTAGAAGTTCAAGACCCTAGATTTTCAACATCTAAATTCTTTAAGGACTGAAAAGTCTTTGAGATGAGAGAGCAATACTTTCCCTGTAGCTTTCCTGAACTGTCTTTGGATCTGGATTTATGGATATTTTGTGGGAAACTTCAAATTCCTAACTCGGCTGAATTATGAAGAACAGTGGTTTTAGGTGTCTCACACCCACAGAGCATCATCTTTAAGGTCAGGGGATAATTTAAAATTGGAATGGAGATCTGTTAGGAGGGGTCAGAATCAATTTTGAGGGCTAATTGTCCTTTCTTGGAGAGCTGGCTTATCCTTAGGCCTTTTAGCCATATGGAATTACTTCATTCACTACAGACCAAGAAAAGAAAATCTTGAGAATTGTAAAATGTTGCAAATGAATACGAGTAGGAAAAGAACCACAGTTTCCATTGTTTTAACATAAGACAAATCCACTGTCTGAAATAAGGTGGAAAAAAATGTGGTCCAAAGCTAACAGGCTTGACTGAGATCTTCTGGATCTGAGATCCTGAATCAGAGTCCTGGGAGGAGACAGAAAGCATCCAGGGCCTTGGGCCCCGAGCTAGGGCAGAAGGCAAGCCTGTTGCAGCCTTGCCATCCTTCCACGTTGCAGCTGCCATCGGCCCTACCGGATTAGGGGAGAAAAACACTCTTCTGATACATGCCGTTTGGGGAAGTCACTTAACTTCCCTGATTCTTATTTTGTCGCCTATGAACAGGAGACAGCAGCATGTGCAACAGAGCATGGTTGTGGGAATCGAATGGAAAACTCCAGGAGAATGGTCTTGGGCAAGCCTGGCACGGAATAAGGGGTTAAATAATATTTCCTGGAGCTACGGCCACGTACAATAGAACCTGTAGGGGCATATTTCTTAAACATAGACTATAAGGTCTGAATTTACAGGTTATTTAGACTTAAGATGTGTCTTGTTAGGACCAAAGATATATTGTTGAAAATATGTTGGGTCCATCTCTGCCGATACAGGAGTATATCACCGGAGCCTTGGCAGGCTTGGATTAGAGATACTCAGAGGCCAGCCCATGGAATGATTTGAGGCTCCCACCTGTAGAAATGAAAATGCATAAATGTCGTAACTCTTCCTGTGTGCTACTGGGCAGGCAACTCCTGTTCCATACCTCACTCTGCCACCCGCTATCTGATGTGTTGTCACCTCCTCAATTATCTAATCCTTTGCTTTGATTCATTCCCTTACAGTGGGTTTGTCCTCCTGTAAAAGCTACCTGTCGGGCACAGGGGTTGGTTATAGACCTCATAGCAGATTTCGAGGACTGCAAGATTTGATTCTTCCCTTCTCCTCAGTATTTTATGATGATTTGACATTGGTGAAAAAACAGGCAGCCGTCTTTTTATTACAGATGTTACCATGCTGCGATCGCTCTCTGAGGTTAACACAGCAAACAATTGTCCTTTTGTCTCGGCAGGGCTTCCATCGTTGACAGGCGCTTTTGGTGCCTAAGATCACAAAAAATTAGGAAAAATTGCAAAAGAGTGGGTAGCGGGGCTAGTTATTGTTTTTAATACTTTTCTTTGTCTCTTACCTATGTTGTGGCTGCAAACCATGCATCTACACGGTGAGTCTATGAAAGTAAATAATTGGGCATGAAAGCAAGAAGTTGGAGTGGCCATTTTGCTCTGGTATCTGTCAAATTGAGAATTTTCTACCATTGTGGTTCTTGCTAATTGATACTTTTATCCTATTTGTGTATGTTAGGATCCCTTCATCTATTTTAGCAATAGTCATTATTTATATTTTAGTCAGATTTGGTCTGAATTCTAATTTGAAGGTATTCTTTGTGTGTTCTTATTACATACACATTGAGAATAAATATCCTCTATCGAGAGTGTTTCTGTCAGTGGAGATGGAAAAATAATATTTATTGAATACCTACTCTTCTCCAGGTGCTTTATATAAATTATTTCGATCAGTCTTTACGGCAACCTTCTAGTTATTATCTTCATTCCACAGCTGAGGCAACAGTGGCTCACAGAAGGGGCAGAACGGAAGTTGAATTTATCTCTGTCCAGCTACAGCCTGTGCTCTTTGCAATGCATCACGTGACTCTTCTGATGCCAAGTCAGGTGTGGGGTTCAAGTTGAATGTGCACAGAAGGGAAGCTGCCCCCATGTGGTTTCCAGCATCTCCCTTCCTGTTAAAGTGATTTTGGAAAAAGTCTATTTGCTCACTTTGGTATACTGGAGAATGTGTCATTAAGAAGGTAATCTCTAGGGGCACCTGGGTGGCTCAGTGGGTTGGGGCCTCTGCCTTCGGCTCAGGTCATGATCCCGGGGTCCTGGGATCGAGCCCCATGTCGGGCTCTCTGCTCAGCAGGGAGCCTGCTTTCCTTCCTCTTTCTCTGCTTGCCTCTCTGCTTACTTGTGATCTCTGCCTGTCAAATAAGTAAATAAAATCTTTAAAAAAAACCCAAGAAGGTAATCTCTAGATTGTATATATTTTTAAGGGCACTTCACGTTCAGAGTGAGACCTTGGCATATATAGTGCACAGAAAGTGTGGGGATTCCTAGTATTTGTAGAGATCGGAAGGGATGTTGATACCGATTGGCCGTGGTTGGTCTGCAAAGGAGAGAGCAAGAGTTGAGTGCCCCTTCTTACGTCTTTTACACATCTTCAGGAAAGCCCCGGGCTGCCCTTGCCTTACAAAACAGTGAAGGGAGCCACAAACACCTTACGCTGTGTCAAGAACAACCAGTAAAAGGAGACTGGCTAGGAATTATTCTAGACCTGAGTTCCAAGTACAGCTCTTCAATGTGATGGCTGTCTAATCTGGAATGTTCCCTGCCCTCTCTGAATCTCCATTTCATTACCCAAAAAAGCAGGTTGATAATGCTTTGCAGGGCTGTTAAAAGGCTTAATTGAGATACCACAACTTCAAAATACACAGTGGTGACCTCGCACATAGTAAGTAATCTATCAGTGTTAGCTTCCTTCCTTCATTTCCTATCAGACTAATTTCAGCCTGGAAAAATAACAATTTTATGAAGCTTTTGAAACTATTAGAACAGTCCTGTTGCTCTTTATATAAGATTAGTTTTTTTTATGAGATTAGTTTTAAAAAATGCTTTAATCCATGTATTATGTTATATGTTGATTATATATCAATTAAAAAAGAAGAAATGCTTTAATCTATGTTAAGTTCAAGATTTACTTGTACAAGATCCTTTATTTATTACTGTTTCTTTATTTTATTATTCCTGATTGCCTTTTGTCCAGCTAACCATTCAAACAAATACTTAATGATACCACAATATTACCAAGAAGGGACACATGAAATGCTTCTCTGTCTTCAAGGTTCTTGTACTCTAATGCAGAAAAATTGAATACATGAAAAAAATGTAAGAATAAGTAACTGCTGAATGGTAATATTTATTATAACTGTAAAAGAAGTTCAGAGAAGTTTCAGAGTCAAGGATATGAGCTAGGCTTGAGAGAAGGAAAAAATTTGGACAGGGAAGGGAAGATTAAAGGCATTTTGCGGGGGTTGGGGTGGAGACAGGATTAGATTAACCAGTGACTAGGTGACTGATCCAATGAACCAGTGACCATTGGAGGTAAGAATGAGCATTGAGTGTAGGAAGACATTGAAGAAATGTTCTGCCCTGGAACTTGGGGCAGGGGTGGATGGAGGGCAATGCGGAATGGATATTAAGTTGGACCCCCGAGGGGGAATGGATTCAGTCCTCGTAGAGTCTCATCATTGTAACTTCTCTCTTCTTCTTGCCTCTTAATTATGTAAGAGCTGAGGCATCTGTGGCAGGATCTGGACCCAGACAAACCTTAAACAAATTACTTATTTTCTGTTTTTCCATTTCCTGTAAAATTGGTACAATAATATCTATCTCATCAGGTTTCTCTGAGGTTTAAATAAGTTAAAGCATATAGACACTTAGAACCTTTCACAGAAAACATTAATATATGCTAGATATTTCTCTTTAAACAAAGGGGAGATTAATTGATGTGTGTGTGCATGTGTGTATGTATGTGCCTAAAGCTCTCTATTTGGCCAATGAGAAATGCTGAAAGACTGGGGCACCCAGATGCCTTAGTTAGTTAAGTGGCCAACTCTTGCTTTCTGCTCAGACAATGATCTCAGGGCTGTGGGATCATGCCCCATGTTAGGCTCCACGCTCAGTGGGGAGTCAACTTGAGATTCCCTCTCTCCCTCTGCCTTTCCCTCGCCCCATCCACTCAAGTGTGCATATGCTCTCTCTCCCCCCAAAACAAACAAATAAATAAATTTTTTAAAAAGAAGAAATGCTGGAAGACAAATGAGAGAAAGTGGATAGTTACCCCTAGCCTTTTTTTTTTTTTTTAATTTATATGAAAGAGAGAGTGTGTGCATGCACAGGCAGTGGGGAAGGACAGAAGGAGAGGGAGAAGCAGATTCCCAGCTGAGCAGGGAGCCTGAGGTGGGGTTTGAGTCCAGGACCCTGAGATCATGACCCGAGCCAAAAGCAGACATTTAACTGACTGAACTACCCAGCTGCTCCACCTCAAGTGTTTTGTGGTGGCACCAAATAGTCATGGAATCACTAATTTTGTTAATGTTTCTATAACTTAGTCTTTGGAACTCAAAGAGTATCCTGAAATGAAAGACAAAGTTCTACAAGGATAGCAAAACAGTTATATTTTAAGTTTAAATTTGGATTTTTGGATTCTTTTTGGGGAGGATTTTTTTTGGGGGTTCTTGAGCAAAGGAAAATACCCTAGTAACAGAGAAAAACTTATACATAAGAAAATATAACTTACAGAGTAAAACAATTGTCCCTGACAGGTCTGAACCCACAGCCTTATTTTTTATGGGAACTATGCTTTACTTTACTGGTGTCCAAACCCTTTTGATCATGCACTCTAATCAATAAAGTTATTATTTATGTTTGAAACACACACACACTTACTAGATTTTCGTAGTAGTGTACCATCTCCATTCTAATCAGAATGTCTTGTATAATTCTTCGGTGTATGTTGTTTTATAGACCATGTCTCTGGCCAATAGATTGGATTAATCTAGATGAGGCAGGCTCTTTCTTCACTTTTGGTGTCTTCATTTTAAAAAATATGTTGCAGCCTATTGATAGATGTTCTATAAGTAGTTCGATGTAATGTGAACTGTTCCACAGGGAGTCAGATATAATGGTTCTGACTTTAGGAGGGAGGCCTGGACTGGAGACTGATGGGAAAAGGTGATGGGGTGGTGACAGCATGAGAATGATGACTGGCCCCCAAGGAAGGTATACACAGTGAAGAGAGAACTTTCAGGAACTCAACCTTTAAGGTAGGTAAAGAACCAGAGTCCCCCAAAAAGCCTGAGAGAGAGGAGAAGTTGTACAAGTAGATTTGAGTGTGTATCAAAGTCAAGGAAATAAAGAGCTTTTAAAATGAGGGCATACACCAAACTTTTAAATCCAAGAGTGGGTCAGTGAGGTAAGGCTGGAAAAGGATTCTTTGATTTGACATCTGGTGTGTGTGGGGGGATCATTTACCTTTTAAGCAGGTGGAAGTGTGTCAGTAGAGTGGTAAGCTGAGAAGGAAGAGGGAGAGCAAAAAACACAGACTAGTCTTTCAAGGAATTTTCAAGAGATGAGGAGTTGGGAGAGAGAAGAAGAGAGTCAGGAAGTCAGAAGATCCTCTCTCTCTCTCTATCTATCTATCATCTATCTACCTATCTGAAGGAAAGACTGGCTCTGTGTGTTTACTTTATTATTTGCTCTGTCTGGAGAAACTTTCCCTCCCTGGTAAGAGTTTGCAGGGTTCAGCCTTAAGTCTTCTCCTTAGGAGGTGTTAATAACAACTTCAACCGAATACCTACTACACTTTGTGACTATGTATGTGCAGATTTATTCTAGCACTTACCACTCTGCTAGTTATTTTTGTGTCTGTCTCTCTGGATAGATTTGAGCTATTTAAATGAAGACGCCATGGTTCTTCATCTTTAACTTCCCAGTTCCTACCATGGAGCTCAACATGTATGAACTGTTCAGATGTGCTCCTTGAATGCGAATGAACTAAAAAGGCAAACAAGCAGGCAAGGAGTCTGGTGGGAAGTTCCTGTGGGACAGTAGTCTGACAGGAGCACTGCAGATGGACAGGAAGGGGGTCAAGGTGAGGCTGGGGCCAGTGGAGCCCCCTTGAGGGGCTGAGGTGACCTAGTTAGAAGGACTTTATGCCCTAAAGCTGGACAAAGAAGGAGCTGCCCTAAGAAACACCTCAAAGGGAGACATGCCAAAGTCTGGATTTTTTTTTTAAATCCAAAGAATAAAGGAATTAAAGATAATAACAGACGTCTAATCTTTAAAACAAGGAGAATAATGAGGAATGTAAAGTCTAGATCATGGTGGTTGGAGGAAGGGAAAGGACACAGTAATGGGAGAGGAGTTTGAGTTTTGGTTCGTTGGGTGGTCTCCTGAGAAGTCTTTGATTTTTGTCTCCATGTCTTGTTCTTGAAACTTTCCCAGAAGCATGCAGTCTCCTCTCTCTCTCTCTCTTTCTCTTTTTTGTGTTTGTGTATGTGTCAAGCAGCCTTCTCTTCTTTAGTTATTTCCTTCTAAAAGTGAAAAAACAAAAACCACAACACATTTCTTCCATAAAGACTTTCAACAGTGATCCTCCACTTACATCACAAACATGTCAGAACAAAGAGAAACTTCCAGCCACCAGGATTTAACAAGAACGGCACAACGTGACCAAAATTGGAACGTTTGCCTTTGGAATACTTAGTGTTTTCGAGGAAGGTCTCATCTGTTGGTCAGCAATGATGAATTATGTGGAACGTCAAATGTATCTATCTTCATTTATATATTTATGTTCAAACAAACGTCCATGGTGGGGTCGTTACCATCCCTCACTGGTAGAAGCTGAATTCTTCCTTCTAGGTTCAATTAACTTTAATTTTTAATTTTTTAATCAGCACTTGAATTCATAGAAATATTTTGAGAAGGGTTAGAAACTACTCTGAGGCCTCTGTTACTCTGAAGAATATAAAAAGCTGGAAAGAAAGGCACTCTGAGGCAGACAGCTGCTGATTTTTTGGAAGGAAGGGTGAACAATTGTTCACCCTTCCTTGCCATCCATTTCCTGAACGGAGCCTCTGTCTGAAGGCCACCTTCACTTCTTTTTTTCTCTTTCCTTGCCACGCCAATAAAATCAGTCATCCCCTAAGCAATAAGCATGTAAAATGACTTCTTTTGTAGAACAAACCCTTTGTGTGTAAATAATTTGTTTACCCCCTCCTCCCTCCAAGCATTGTGTTGGAAAAAATACCCAACATAAATTGATTGTATAGATAGCCTGATTGTAAAGCAAGATTAATATGAAAACACAAGGAGTTTGCAATAAAACCTACTAACTTAAATCATTCACATTTGTGTACAAGCATTCATATTTAGCAACAGTCCCAAGGCTGAGATTAAAGCTGTTTGGTAGGTTACTTCAAGGCCTTTTTATTGCTAAATCTTATTATGTCTCTAAAATGTAGAAATTAATCACCTGTCATCAAAGCTGCAGTGGATTATTGACTTCTAAATGTCTCTACAAATTGATTCATGACAGAATGAAACAGGAGACTGAACTAGCATTGAAATTCTTTTGCATGTGATAAAAAAGGTCTATTAAAAGCATTTCAACAAATGCTGCCTATTAGGTAATCATCACAAAGTACTTTCCTATCAAAATGAGGTGCTTCTGGAATAGTTTTGATGAGATACATTTTTTTTTTTTTTTTGCCTACACTGATATGGTAACATGAAATTATTCTGAAACCCCAGGAAGCTGATTTGGAAATCCATTTAATTTTTATATTACAGAATGCACAACTTATTTCTTAGAATTAACACAATATAAAGACAGTTAGGAAAAACCCACTCCTGTGTGTGTGTGTGCGTGTGTGTGTGTGTGTGTGCATGTGTGTCAAAGAGACCCTGAAGATTATTCGGGTTAGGAATTTGGGGGAACATTTATGATCTGCAATAGGGGATTACAATAATATGTGCCATAAGCATCCCTTCCATTATCTCATTAAATCCTTTCGAGTATGTTCTGTTTCCTCATACCTGTTAAGTCAGTGGTTCTTGAGGTAAGTCGCTTGTGCTCTCTCTGGGACATTAGGCAACGTTTGGAGACTTTTTTTTTTTGGTCACAACTGGAGTGTTTTTGGGGGAGGGGGTGCTCTTGGCATGAGGTGGATAGACGTCAAGGATGTTGTTAAATGTTCTACAATGCACAGACCAGCCTCCATGACACTTATACAGCCCTAAATGTAAATCGTGACAAAGTTGAGAAAGTTTGGTTTAAAATAAGAAGATTTAAGAGCACCTGTGTGGCTTAGTCAGTTAACCTTCAGGCTCTTGATTTCAGCTCATGTCCTAATCTCAGGGTAGTGGGATTGAGCCCTGCATTGGCTCTGTGCTCGGCACAGAGTCTCTCCCTCTCCCGCTGCCCCTGCCATGTGCATGTGCAAGTGCTCTCTCTCTCTCTCTCTCAAATAAATAAACGAATCTTAAAAAACAAAGTAAGATTTCAAGAAAACATTCCTTGAATGGGGGCTAGGAGAGGTTTTAAGTAGAATCCAGAACATTTCTCTTTAGTTAAATTTGCCTCCTGATTATTGTCCACTAGTTTCTCCTTCTCAGTAAGGACTTAATTGCCAGAGATGGTTTCCTTCCTTTTCAGAATTTTCTCACAGGGAGTTCCTATAGCCCATTCCTTGCCATGTGCACCTTCTACCCACATCAGTCTTCCCTCCAACTCAGTGCAGCTCTCTATCTTTTTAGCTCTGTAGAGACTCTTAAAGGTCAAAAGAGGGAACAGTCATTGAGCTAATCACTGACCGAAATACATTTTGGTTTCCAATTACCATTCAAGGATAAGAATTACTATTTTTGATTACTATTACTATTCTTGATTAAGCAGAGAAAGAATATTACAAGTAGAAGCAGGAGATTTCTATTTTGAGTTTCTGCCTTGTAAGATTTTACTCAACCCAATTACTCAAAATAATTTTAATACTTTTCACTTAAATAAATAGCCAGCGTTACTATTTGATCATGTTGCTTTGGACAACATGTAAGTTTAAAAAAATAGTGCCTCAGCCAGACTGTGAGACCCATAAAGCCATGATATTTTATCTTCTTTGTATCTCAGTGCTTACCTCACCAAATAAGTGAGCACATCTTATTTTCATCTTTAATATTCAAGTATAACTTATAAACATAAGAATGCAGTTTAGGTGTGAAGTCGTATGTATAGACCACAACATCACACACATGTCTTGTATGCAGAGAATATTACAAAACACTTGTTCCTACCCACCTTGTGTTCTATCTATGTGCCTCCAGGAATATAGCAAGCTCTTCCCACTTTGGTCTTCTATTAAAGCTATTTCCTTTGCCTGGGAGGCATTCTATTGTTGCCTGCTTACTTGCCTATTTCTTGGTTCTCTCAGACATCAGATCCTCTAGGACCCCTTTTACAAGGCTGAGGTCCTTTTTCTGAGCTCTTGTCCTAATCAAGATGGACTACACCTGCCTGTTTACTCACTGAGATTTTGCTCTAGACAATCAGCTCCTGGAAGAGAGGTGTTGTGTCGTAATCACCACAGGTGCCCCTGAACTTAGCAAAGAACATGAAACTGACATACAGTTGTCACCCACCAAATGTATGTGGGATGAATAGAGAGTAAGTGGAATGCATCATCTCGATTAAATTAAAAAAACTCTTGCATCAGTTAGAGGTAGCACAATTTATATGTGAGAAACCTGCAAAGCGACACACAGGGTTGTGCTTCTACCAAGGCATGCCACAGAGTCCCTAAACCGCAGCGCCCCGGCGGGCGCAGCTGCTGGCATTCTAGCTACTGTCTCTTCTCCTAACCTGAAAAAGAATACATGAAAAGGCTTCCAAAGTCACACACTCTTGCTGACTCTATCTTGACTTCTGCTTCGTATTTCAGGAAGGGGGATTGCATTTCTTCTTTAGGATATCAGGAAGTAAAAATATCCTTATTGGGAAATAAAACCAACGCCAAGGGCTCGTCAGAAAAATCAGTTTTGCAGAGTTA
The DNA here is from genome assembly GCA_004024625.1 of Mellivora capensis. NCBI lineage: Eukaryota > Metazoa > Chordata > Mammalia > Carnivora > Mustelidae > Mellivora > Mellivora capensis. The sequence goes on from PISX010003043.1 coordinate 136,409, forward strand.
GAGCTGTCCCAAAGGGAACGGGCTGCCTGCCTGGGGGCTAGGGTGTTCCCTGTCTCCACTCCAGCAGGCTACCTGATGTAGCCTGCTGGAGATGTGCTACCTGGATTCAAGAGGGCGTTGAATCGGTTCCCCGGGGAAAGCGCCCTCTCCGTGTCAGATTCTGTTGTGGTGTGATATGCGCCTGCACATACATTGTATAAGAACCAAGTCACCCATCCTATAAACTCTTAGCAAACCCTTCCTGGATGCCAGGAAGTGTATTTATATCTCTCACCTGGAGAAAGAGGTGGGATCCCTCGAAAATACTAGAAGCCCTGCTCAGCCTCTTCTCACTGGAGGAAGTCACGCCTCTCCCGTCTATACGAGCTCTCCACAGATGAAGGGCTTCCTTCGTGGGAGGAGCTATTCTTTACCATCAGTTTTACTGTTGACGCAAGGCTGGCATGAACATGAAGGGAATTCCTTACCTAAGGATACCCAGCAGCATTCACGAGGAACTCTCGCCTCTCACTTCTAGATGAATGTCTAGCACAATGTGCAAACACAATGAAGAGGGGTAAGGAAACTAACATTGTCTCTACGGAAGATTCAAATACAAGCAATTAATTGTTAGGCAACTGAGGCAAAAGATTTGAGATGGAACTTACAGAGATTACCCTGCTATGTAAAGGGCGTTTCAGACCTGATTTCTCCGAGAGCCTGGGATAAGGCTCAATTCAGGTGTAACAGCCTGGGGTAGATATTTACTTGCAGTGCTGTTTTAAGGACAGCGAGCACTTATCATTGCTTCGTGCATAATTATTCTACTACAGTCCTCTTGGAGTCCTCTGAGGTCTCTCTGGAGACATTCTTGGGCAAGTGGTGGCAGTAACCTTGAACTCTCAGCCCCTTGCAATCTGCTTGCCACCAGCCATTTCTCTGTGTATTTATGCCATGGAGCTTTCTCTAGTTCTAGTTTTTCTTGCAAAACTCCGAGGTTATTTCTGGCACTCACATAACATTTACAGGGAACTAGTTAAAATTTAACTGATACTTGGGGAAAACTCTTGTTAGCAAAGATTGTTTATTCGAAACTACATCTTGTAAAGAATCTCCAGTCTTTTTGAAGACCGAGAACTTAAAAGCCAGCTTTTGAGCTGAATTTATATATCTTTGTCTCTCTTTCAGTTGATCTTGGCAACACCTCACATATAACCCAAGACCCAAATAAAGTTACATTCGGAAGGCAGTCACGATTCAGTGATCTTATCCTGCAGAACGCCTTCTCTTGGCGTTTACATCATATAATTTGGTAAGCAGTTTACACGTTTTCTCCTGTGATTTTCAAGGGGCTTTTATGATCTGCCAAGTGGACAAATGTCAACAGGCTTTAAGGATTGATTTACCAGGATTTCTGTCTCTTGTGAACAGATTACTGTAGCTCAGAATAAAACACATGTAAACAAGCCCAGCAATCTTCGAAGAAAATGCAGCTCCCACCGGACCGGGCGGCTCAATCGGGGATCCTCGTGGAGTGCTTCTGTCACTGTTCAGTCTTGGAGGAGAAGCCGCTTTCCCTTTCACACAACTGCCCTGGAAATGTTCCCTGAGTCCGCCCTGCCTCGGTGCAGCCAGAGAAGCGACGTGCAAGGTGTCAGCACTGACGGCCCCCGCGTGGCAGGTCTCACCAAGAACTCCTGCTCTGCTTTCTCCTGACACTCACCGGATGGGCCTGACCCTTAGGACCTTGAACCCATCTGCACCCTCAGAGATGATGCCCTCCTGTGGGCAAGAAGACTCAGACCAGGGAAGCAGACATGGAGTTTTCAACTACACGTGGGAACTGAGTTGAAAGCCTCCGCAAATCTGTTGCAATTTCCAATGCATTGTTTTTTGTACAAGAAAATGTAATGTCATATCATGGTGCATATGTCTTTTAATTACCAGGCTGGAAGGTCCTTGAGCCTTTATTCTGATTCTTTTTTTTTTATTTATTTATCCATGGTGAAGATCAAAAGGACGACAAGGAGAAAAGGCAAGGTCCTTGGTTTCTCCAGCCTTGCTCTGTCATGTTCCTCACCACTTGGTCATAGAAGGTAGGACCACAGTCTCCGTGGCCTCCGAGGACTGCAAGAGAGGACTTGGGGTTGCGGGGACTGGGGGGAGGAACTGGAGAAGCAATTCATGGGGACCCCCCTAGAACTAACACTTGGGTTGTTTTTAGCCTCTCCACCTCTGTCCCCACAATGAGGGACCGGCTAGGAGAGCCTAATTAGCTTCTTCCTTCCATCTTGGCTCTGTGTCCCGAGTCAAGACAGGCCGAGAAATCCACAGTTCTCAAGGGTGAGCTGAACACAGAGCTCCCTAAAATTTCCATTTGCTTCAGATTTGCATTCAATATTTATATCTTCCACTTACTGGCTTTTTAATCTTAAGGAAATGGCTTAATGTCTGTTTGAAAGGGGGAGACCAAGACTAACATCTCTCTCATAAGCTTATTGTAAAAATGAATTAAAAAACCTGCATAAAAGGGCTTGCACAGTACTGGCACATAGGAGACACTCCAAAACCCTTACCCTTGCTTCCCGTTCCAGGGAACCAGGGGCATCGGTCCCTGCCTGTGTGGGCCACCGGCAACGCACATTGGCTCTTTCACATTCGAAGCCCGCTGGACCGGCCCCAGACGTGTGACATGGGCTGATTGGATTGAATTGGAACTTTCAGTTCTGCCCTGAATTGGTTCCCCTGTGTAGATAGTCTGTGTGATATCAGCCCTCCAGTTCAGGGAGAAAGAGGCTGTTTGGGCATGGGTATTATATTCTTAAATGCAGAATAAAACGGGATCAGCAGGATGTTTCAGTGAAATATCTCGTTTGAACTTTCCTATTCATTTGCTCTTTTATGCATTCGCAGCTAGGGGTTTCCAGCTGATCCATTTGATTGCTCTCATGTACAGAGTGTAGAGACAGCAAAGAGGGGATTCCTGTAGATTCTTAACTTGTTAACAAAGGCTGCTGTGACTGTGGCAAGCCCCAGAGCTGACAGCCAGTTTCAGTCCTTTGTAGGGGTTAAGAGCGGGAGACAAGGCAGGGAGAGAGGAGTAGGAAGTTTTAATAGAGATACTGAATCTAAAAAGCACCAGGGCATAGAGAAGGACCGGGAGGAGGGAAGCCGTGAGTCCTGGAAACGCCACCAGCAGGACTCTGGACTTGGAGCCCCTCAGCTCAGTCCTGCTTCAGACTCCCACGGAGCAGATATTCTGTGAATCAGCTGCCTCCCTTGTGACCCAGAGTGGCAGACCAAGCCTCAGGACACCCAGGGCTAGGCTTGGGACTGTCTGCTGCCTGGTCGGTCCTGCGTGGGCACATCTCACAGCTTTCCCGTGGCTGTTTATTTTTTTAATTTGTACAAGTCACTTCCCCAGGGTCATAAACAGGATTGCTTCGAGGTTCAGTGGCAAAAAGAGATCCTACAAATAAAGTGCTATTAAATAAATGGTGGCACTGTCAGTTACTTTCATTCAAAATCTATAATGTGAAGATTCTTATCATTAGTTTCTTATGGGGGAGCATTCTGGGCCTGAGATAAGGGGAGGGAGGGGGGAAGGGTTGGAAGTGAGGAAGTGTGGATGCTAACCTTACGGTACTTTTAACTTAAAAATGGGCAGTGAAGTCCGCTGGGTTATCGCTGTCCTGTGCTAGATCTAAAAGGCTCGAGTAAGGTGGACAAGCCGAATATTCCAGCCCATATGCCTTTCTGCAGTGGCGGCAGAGCTAACAAGAGGAGACCCTGGTTTCTCTCTGTGACTCAACATCTCAGCTCACCCCGTGCAACTGCACAGAGCTACTTACCAGGGCTTTGTTTTCCGGTTTGAAAGGCTTTCATCCGGGTGGCGTATGGGGTTTTTGATGGATTGAACTGACGCTTGCAGAAATCACCAGTGGCCTCTGGTTCTCTTTGCTGCTGCTCTGAACCTGCTTAAGATACCCGACGTCTGCTTTTCTCTTTACTTACCCTGAAGCCATTTTCGAACCGCAAACCGCCCCTTCCGCAAACCAGAGTCTTTGAAAAGTGTGGATAACTGGGAAAGGTAAACCAACAATAAAATGAGTTAGTTCGCAAAAGGCACTTTTTTTTTTTTTTGGTACACCCCTAGGACTTCCAGTCGGCAATCTCTAGGCTGTTCTATAGTTTGCTTTAATTTATCTAACTAATGACATGAAAGATGTAAAATTGGTGAAACTACAGTGTTTGGCTTGCTTAAATTAAGTTTATGAGTTTTGCTTAAGCCTGCCAAACAAGTTAAATATTTCATGGCTTTCACAGGCTACAGTTCTAATATTTATAACTCTTGTGTACAGATTTCAAAAAATTATAATTACAACTCCCAGGATCCCAGATATAGCAGATGTTCAATATTTTCTACAATGTTGGCAGAAATGCTTCTCATGCTCTTTTTGATCCCCAACCCATGTATTGTATCTGTCGGAACAAGCTGTTGATAAGAAAGTCTACTGTCATTCTTTCATTTTAACGACCTTGGAAAAAACTCTAATGTGAAATAGGAAGAGAGATGGAAAAGGTGATTTCTACTCTCCTAAAAATATATTACTGCATGGAAATAATGTTTTATCTAAAGGAAAATGACACGAAAGTGCATTTTGCCATGAGCCGCATGCCATTACGATCACAATATTTTTCTGTATAATTTCCATCTTCCTTTAATTAAAAATGCAAATTCCCTTTTTTGACTGGGACGGACTTTCCTTGACCTCTTTAACAAAATGTCTTCCCCATTTGCCCTCCAGAAAATTTTGAAAACCCTCTATCAGTCACTTTCTAAGATTTTGAAGGTTTCTATAAAATGGAATTATGCAACGAGCCCTGGTCATCATTAATTCTGGTACACAAATGTATTAAACCTTTTTTTTTTTTTTTGGTGTTACAGACAGAGAGAAATTAATGGGCACAGGAGAAATTAATTTGGTGTTTGGAGGTGTCTGGCCTATGGGTTCTAGAATACCTTCTGGCGAGATGCAGGTTTGAAAGCCTCTGAAATATTCAACTTCCTCTACTTCCCAATTTGCCTAAGGTCTGCCTTGGATACAAGGAAGATGTGCTAATTCTACAGTGAACTAGAACCGATTCTACCCCTCACTCAGCTTATGCGCATTATTAATTGTGTGCATAAGCTGAGTGAGGGGTAGAATGGGTTCTAGTTCACTGTAGAATTAGCACAAAGAGAGACATATTTTAGTTGATTTTCTTAGTGTTTATATTTAAATATTTGAAAGCCTTCAAAACTTAACGCACTTTGTAACATTATTTATACACATAATCTATGAAATATGTTCTAAAATATAAAAATTTTCTTGAATCTCGAAACCTCAAAAGTGGGATCATGTATTTCTCTTCCCAAGGCACAGGTGACTTGTCTGTCTCCATCCTCAGAATCAAATTGTAAAAGTCCTCTGTGATGAAATGAGATACGACTTCCAGTGGAGCTTCTAGCCTGAGGAGAGGCTGGAGGACTATGCCCAGGAGAGGCATAACTACCAGAAATAGATGTTTGAACCGATGGACTTTTAAGGAACCAGGAGTTCTCAAATGCACCTGGTATGATACTATGATACTCAGGAACATGAGCTAGTTTTCAGGAGCTCGCAGGTAGGGAACAAATGTCTTCTGAAGGGCACAAGGCAACTCTGTCACAGCCAGGCCATCCAGGCGCATGGAGGCTCTCATGTGTCGAGCACACATGAGAACATCTGAGGTGAGAGATCTAAGCTGAACTTCAAGGATGCAGGCTGAGAGGGCTCCATCGGCTTTCCCTCACCTCCTCCCACTCTCCAAGGGTGCCATCTCCTCAGTTCTCGTTTCCTTCCCCCCGGACCTCTTAAAGTGATGTGGAAGGGACGGTGTGAAGAAGCACCAGCTCTGTTATCTACGTTGCTGTCGAGGGTGGGGAGACTGAAAGAAGCTCTTTCTAGATGCGCTAAGTTTCCCTCAGGGCGGCCCTGAGGAATGTTCCAAGCCAGCTGAGGACAGGTGTTAATGCTCTGGCTGCTCTGTGGGTACAAGCGGAGGAAAATGGCCTGGACTACAGGCCTGGAGGGGGTGCCCTTGAAACCCCAAGGATGTTACATAAGGGATTGTAGAGAGTTCACTGATGAAACAGGGAAACTAATCATTCTCCAGAGTTGTAAGATTCTGAATTGTACACAAGTGCCAGGCAGCTAACCTTGTTTCCCAGCATTCTCTTCTCCACAGAGCTTAAGGACCATGAGAGACATCCGGAGTGACATTTGGAAGACGTGAGTGAAACTGCAGCCACAGTTCTTGGAGTTGGGAAATCTGCACAGGGCACGGGGTGCCACTGCAACTCATGAATGTTGTCACCGATCTGTTGGCTCACCTGGTTGGCATGGGGCAGCTTCCAGGCCTGCTGGCTCTCCTCCTTCAGCTTCTCACAGCCCTGGGCCAGGTGTGTGTTTAGCTCCCTGATGAAGAACAGAAGCTCCACGTGTGGAACATCCTCATCGTCAGAGGCGGGGTCTCAGACGGGGTGAGGCGCTGGTCCACCTTTGCAGAATCTGATGATCCCTGCGGTTCCATCTTGTCCTCATTTCCCCTCTTCATGTCCGTGACCACCTGCCCTGCCCACTTCAGGCTTCAGCGACAAACACAAAAGCCACACAGCCTTCACGTACTGTTTAACCAGCCCCCACAACTGAGCAGAGCCGAAGCCCTGTAATAAATCCCTTTGTATGTATGTATTTCCTGGTGGTTCTGCTTCTTTGTTTGAACTCTGACTCATATATCTGTCAAAACGCCTAGCAAAGGCCTCTGCCTATAGCAGACATCTCATTCATTTCACTCCATTCATGGGTATTCAGTGAGAGTTGACTCTGCTGGGGACGTGGGGTGCAGAAATGAACAAAGCAGGATCTGGGCCCACATTGCACACACTCCGGTGCAAGAGAGTAGAGCTTCTGTATTAATGTGGTTAGCTCCTGCCAACCCTGCTCCTGTGGACTTTGTTGCAAAGAAATTGTATGGGACAATTCTCATTGGTGAGAGGGGCTTGCTGGTGGAGGGGCTTGCACATCCAGATTCTGGCCATAGAGGAAGTCCTGAGTGGTCACGGTGATTTCCCAGGCATTAGTAATGACAGCCCGTTACATGTCTAAAGTGCTCACACTTCACAATCTCTTCCCAGTTCATTATCTCATTGAACCTCACAAAGACCATTATGAAGGGGGCAAGGCAGGTATTATCACAGTCTTTTATAGATAAAGAAATTGGAGTCTGGGGCAGGATTTGAATTCCAAATTTCTGACCCCTAGGAGAGAGTGCTTTCCATGATGGGTACAGATTTTCTCCTCGACAATCCCAAATTAGGATCTTGTTTAGTAAAATGAAAAGCCCAGAGGCTTTGAGGACTTATGGATTGTCCTATAAAAAGTGTGTTTATCTATAGGATCACATACATGCCATATTTTCAGTTTTGAGTAATGCCTAGGGCCAAGTCCGCGTACTGGAGAGATCAGTGTTTAAATCCTTAAATGTATTTCTTTTGGATACCACCTGGAATTCATAAATAATAGCCCATTTCTCAAAACCCAGCACCCTACATTCTCATTAGGCATGCCTTATGTGTGCTTTCCATAACAAAATCCACTTAATAGCCCACAGAGATTTGTCACATTGGATTTATCTTGCTGCCAGCTTCCAGAAATGTGTAAATGCTACTATCTCTCTTTTCCCCTTTTGGATTAAATCTGATTCACTTTCTCAAAGTTGAAATAATGTATAAAGTGTTTTTAGGCTAGGCAACCTGAAGCAAAGATCACTGCTGTTGGAGAGAAAGAAGAAAAAGAGACATCCTTAGGGGAGCATTAAGGACTCTGTCTTACCTTCTAATACACAGTATGCGTTATCACGCATTTTGGAAAAATCAGTGTTAGGCATGTGCTTGCAAGTTTTAGTAGGTGATTGTTCAAATTAGAAACCACTTTGCACCAACTGCTCAGAGAACAAAACAGCCCCCTGAGTTGTAGAACTGATTTGCAAATTCACAATGCCTGATATGATCTTCTTGTAGTATTCTCTCATTTAAATTTAACATGACGTATTACCCGAGAAATCTCGGGTTCTTAAAAAATATCCAAAGGGAACTGAATGCTCATCGAATGCCTACATGATGGCTATCGCTGGTCAAAGCCAGCATTAGGGACGGTGTCAAAGAGGCAGACACAGTATGAAACGTTTCATAATTCTTCATAGGATGTGCTTGTCGTTGTCTCCACAATGCATTTCTTAATGTTAACTCTTTTCATTTCTGTTTTCCTTCCTTAAAGTCATTTTAAAGGTGGCTCAGCATATCAGAAATGTTAGAGAATGTCTCCAAAGTCACTAGAACACAAGGTAACATTGCAAAGGGTGATAGTAAGGTTACTGTCTTCCTGTAGGGCCAGATGCATTTCTCGTTTGTGTTTATGCCGCACACAAGAACATACCTTTTCTTCTGCGCTGTAGTGAAGTTACTGTGTGCCTAGATGCAAGTGAAAATTCCATGTCACCTCGCAAAACAAGGCAAAGCTAAGCCAAACAAACAAAAAGCCAGAGCGGGAGAGTTGACATGTCGGGAAATGCTGTCGTACAAATGTTCTGCGGATCTGAATTCTCAATCTTTATTCTTGCTCAGAGTGGTTAATCTCTACCCGCCGGATGAGGGAAAGCCACAAAATACTCACCGCTTTCTTAAACCTACTGCTTGGCTGGCGGGATGTCTTTGAGAAATAACCTTGGGAACGCAGGACCCCTTCGATGCAGACCTCGGTCACAGCCAAGTCGTCCATGGTGCAGGTAAGGGCCGCCCTCGACCGTGCCGCTGGCAAGGAGACCCCCGCGGCCAATGAGGGGGCAGCACAGGGGCGCCCCGGGGTCACAGGCGGGCGGCTTTCACCCCGGCTCCCGCCAGCCTTACTAACACTGTGCGCAGACAGCGGCCGGAGTCCTGGGTTTTATTTCTCTTACACGAGAAATTATTTTCCAGATCTGAAAAGGCCAAGAACAAGTTGGGGATTAAGGTGCCAAAGAAAAAAGCATTGGTTTCCCAGTGGTACCTAAAAAACAACCACCAGCAGCAAATGCTTGCTTTTACGGAAAGGCCCATTTCCAGCTTTTCCGCTCCCGCGGTGAGCGCCGAGCGCCCAGCGCCTGTAGGTCCGCGCGGGAGGCGTACTCTTCGCTGGGCGGCCTTGGATAACTTTTAGAATTTTGTATCCTCCGCGAGTGTTACCTCCTCAAAAAACACTTCCTATAAAATTTGAAAGGAAGGCTTAGAATAGGATGACTTTAACCAGTAAGCTTTAGAGCAGGGCGTTCATGTACTTATTTTCAACACTAAATGAGTTTTACTAAGTCAGCTTTAATTTACTAAACAACTGCTTTGTGCCAAGCTCCCGGGCCAGGACCGATGGGGTTGACAAAGAACTTGCCGTCAATAAGCTCAACAGCCCAACCCGCGTTAACAGAAGCGAACGTGAACAGGACTGGAGTTCAAGACCTGTTTGCTTGGATAAGGGTCTCATCTGGCGTTTGTTTTGTACATTACTAGCAAGACGCAGCTCTGTTCTCTGTGGACCAAAGGGGTGTAGAGACCGGGGAGAAGGTTATACACAGCGGTTACAACTGGGGCGAGTTCGGCACACACCCCCCCAAACCCCCA
>PISX010003044.1:0-146278 GCA_004024625.1 Mellivora capensis
GGTTGGGGGAGCCAGGTGGTGGGTATTGTGGAGGGCACGCATTTCGTGGAGCACTGGGTGTGGTGCAAAAACTATGAATTCTGTTACGCTGAAAAGAAATTAAAAAAAAAGGGACGCCTGGGTGGCTCAGTTGGTTGGGCGGCTGCCTTTGGCTCAGGTCATGATCCCGGCGTCCTGGGATCGAGTCCCACATCGGGCTTCTTGCTCGGCGGGGAGCCTGCTTCTCCCTCTGCCTCTGCCTGCCGCTCTGTCTGCCTGTGCTTGCTCGCTCCCTCTGTCTCTGACAAATAAATAAATTTAAAAAAAAAAAAAAAAAAAAGAAATTAAAAAAAAAAAAGGTATCCATAAGGATGAGGCCCTTTTAAAAGCTTATGGAAATATTAACATCAATATTAAGAATTACCCCCGAGGACAGTCTATGCCACAGGGGATTGAATTGTAAATAAAAGTATGAAGACGTCACTTACAGAAAAGATGAACTTTTAGAACGAATCCTAAGGGATATTTCTCTTTCTCTGGGAGTCTTTAAGTAGTGAGATTGATGGCCAGCTTGCTGGGGCTGGTTACATAGGGACTTGTCTGGAGTTCAGATGACTTGTTTGATGACTTTTCAAGACCCTTCTAGATACAATTTCATCACTGTGACATAGCAAGTCTTACCTTGAACTTGAAACATTCCAGCATCTTTCTTATGAAGGTCATCTGTACTGCTGTTGTCCTCTTTATTCCATTGATTAGATATTTTGTAGACATTCTCACACACTCCAAATGCACAACACTGGTAAGCATAAGGCATTTCTATAACCCTTTAAATGAACGAAATAAAACAAAAAACACATACTTAAAGACACAGGTTGTTGAATGTAGTGTTCATGTTCTTTCACTCAATAATTCTGTCTTTGGATCTTAGCCTTAATTAAGAAATTAAAGTATTAACTGTGTACAAAGATGTTCATTACTGTACTATTTATAATAACAATGCAGTTGCCATGAAATGCTGATAATTGCTGAGGTTGAGTGATGCATATATTATATTATTTTCTCTACTTTGGTGCTTGAAAATTTCCATAATAGAGAAGTTAAAAAAATGACTGCTAGGAAAATTGTAGCACCATTAAAAAGTGCTTATGGTATGACATAATGTAAAGTAATGAAAACATGATGTAAGTTCGTATATGTACTGTAGTTCTAATGATTAAAAATACATTGGAAATAAAGTCTGAAAGGAAATAAAATAAAAAGTTGTTTAGGGGGTATTTTTAGATTTTTACTCTCTTCTACTTTCTAAACTCTCTTTTGGGGTTATGGTTTTAAAAGTATATGGAATGTCCCGTGGTTTAAAAAATACATATACATATGTATATACCCATACATGTACCTACATGTGCATATATATATATATGTATATATATATACACATATGTATATATAGTCTTTCAAGGTATTTTTTAACAGTAATAAGCATAACAGATTTTAAAGAGCATTACTTCCTCAAAGAAATGAATTTAGTACATTTTATTAGAACATACAACAAGCGAGATAAAATTAAAAACATAAGCAGTTTTTAACTACAATAATGTTATCATGTTATTTAATTACGTGTCCTAGTTTATATCTCATGGATCAATGGTTTTCAAACTCTTCCCGTGAACACCAGGATTCTGGGAGGCATCTTTGAGGAAGAAAGGAAATGTGACCAGGAAGACGAAGTCTCCCCCTTCAGGGTTTGTCCTAACAATACCCTAGGGGTGGGGGACTTGAGGGCATGAAATGCAATTCAAAAGAGTCCCATGACCTCATAAATTTTGAAAACTACTATAACACGTCTATTATTTCGCATGACCACAAATGTATCTTATTAGTTTTAATGACAAACTCACTTGAGTTCTGGAAAGTTTTCAGATGATATCAAGCTCTGTAAGGCATGATTTCCTGTTAATTTTAAGTGAGTTAAACCATGTAACCCCGTTACAGGAAAAGACGACAGGCGGTTGGAGGATAGGTCCCTGTAAAACATCAAACAACAACTGGCTTTGGTCTGTGTTTGCAGAAAGCATCGATGTTTAAAAAAGAAAAAAAAAAGGCAACCTTTTAGGTTTAGCTTCTGATCATTTTACGACTTAAAATCAGAACTGCAGGGGGGACTTGTTTCAATCACATCCAAACTGTAATTTCTACATTCAGCTTCATTTTGCCGGGTGGGGACATCAAAAATCAGTGGAAGGAGGCGCTAAAGCTAATTTGAAAAGTGAATGGATTAAGTTGGGCAGGAAGGGCAAGATGCTGTTGGGTTTATTCTCTTTCCTCCCCTTAACTCTGACCAGCAACTTCTCTTTTCGACAAGGGAGAGGGGAGAGGAAGGTGTAAGAAGCAGAAGGGAGGTGGCGTGGGGGTGGGGGACAGGACAGGAAAGTTTTCTCTCAGGATGGCAAATGTGAAAGGAAAACGCTTTGGAACTGAAATGACATCGTATTCTACCCCACCTGATTGCTCAGCGAAAATGGAAAATTTCACCTCAATAACCAGAACCAGCTGTCACCCAGATCTTCAATTACACATGTCAGGGCCCCCCCCCCCCCCCGTGGCCATGGAAGGGCGGTGTGGGGGGGGGGGCTCCTCTCTGGTCTGACTCAGCTCCAATGTCCAGAGCACTAACGGCCGGGCAATCCGTGCACACGGCCTCTTCGGCAAAACCAACATTTTTGATGAATTTAGGTGGCCCCCCAATTATTTAAAATGTGCCATAAACAAGTCACGAAAATACTCACAGCTTTCTTAGAGATGGCAAAGAGGAAAACGCATTGGGATGAATGATGGCAATTTTGTTCCAGGCTAAATTCCTATTTAAAAAAGATAATGAGGCAAGTGAGAGGATTATATATTAAAAAAAAAAAAAAGATTGTGTGAAGTTTTACCACATATATTCATTCTTCTGCCAAAACTTAACTTCCATTCAGGACATAGCAATAAGCTTAACAAATCAGCTTTCAGATAAAGGTATTAGTAGTATAACGTGACTGAAGAGGGAACTTTATTATTTATTTTTATTTTTTTAAAATATTTTATTTATTTATTTGTCAGAGAGAGAGAGAGAGCGAGCGAGCACAGGCAGACAGAGTGGCAGGCAGAGGCAGAGGCAGAAGCAGGCTCCCTGCTGAGCAAGGAGCCCAATGCGGGACTTGATCCCAGGACGCCGGGATCATGACCCAAGCCGAAGGCAGCTGCTTAACCAACTGAGCCACCCAGGCGTCCCTGAAGAGGGAACTTTAAATCAAACTTGTTTTAAATCAATCAAGGAAAAATCATGCGAGTGGATATTTTATTTTATTTTTTTTTTTAAGATTTTTATTTATTTATTTGTCAGAGAGAGAGAGCGAGCGAGCAGAGGCAGACAGAGTGGCAGGCAGAGGCAGAGGGAGAAGCAGGCTCCCTGCCGAGCAAGGAGCCCGATGTGGGACTCGATCCCAGGATGCCGGGATCATGACCCAAGCCGAAGGCAGCTGCTTAACCAACTGAGCCACCCAGGCGTCCCAACGGGTGGATATTTTAGTTTTACTCTCTGCTAAAATGTTGACTGAAACATGGCCATGAAATTTTATGGGGGCATTTCTGAGATGAGCAGAGGTGGAGGAGGAGTAAGACGCAGGACCTTCCGAGGGTCTTCCTCTGACGAATTGGAAGTGGATAAAATGTCCTGGACATGTAATGAATGCTTTCTGTACATTGTCGGGTAGGTCAGGCTGCAAGAGAAACACTTAGAAGTACTAAAAAAAAAAAAAATCCCCAGTAAAGGAGATGCACACTTAAATTCTTAACTGCAAAATAAATTTAAAAAGGGGCTAATATGTAAAAAATAAAATCCTTTAAATAGCAAAGAAAACCTACAATCTATGGAGAAATAAAATTCACTCAACACACACACACACACACACACACACACACAATGAAATATAGATGATTCAGCAGGAATAAGAACTTTCACATTTCACAAAAGGAACAATGAACTTAAAATTTGTCCTTTCAGAATGCCTGACTAATAAATGTAATGAAAGTGTAGACAACTGAGGAAATTGAAAGGGATTAGGGTCACCTTTTCTCTAGCACAGATGAGTTACTTATTTAGGATACTGGGCCTCCTGAGTTACCTTGGATAAATGGTCTTCACAGAATATTTATATTCTCATTTGAAAGGCTCCCTACGCTGGATGAAACTGGAAGGCTTTTTATTTTGAACCCTCACGGATCCCAGAACAGAAAACAGTTTTGGCTAACAAGGGGAGGAAATGGCAAGGAAGGAGTGGGGAAGCTCCAAATGGGGATTCGGTAAATTGAGTAGGAGGCTGTCTCCTCCTGAGCTGCTCCTAACGTCTCTGTCCCTCGAGGGGAGCGGGTCCTACCACCTGTCCAAGTCTCTGGTGGCTTTAGCTGGAACATGGGTGCCCCCCAGTGAGCCTCACAGAGCAGAATATCAGGAATGCAGGCTGAGTCCGGTCATGGGTCCCTATAGCACTTTGGTGGGTTTTCGAGTAAATATGGGAGAATTTGTATGTTCAAAGGACTGTGATTCCTCTCCTGTTTGTGCACCTGTGTGCTGGAGTCCTCCCAGCAGCCATTTCCGCTCTCCAGCCCTGTTCCGTGCCTGGGGCCGACCCTTCAGGTGGCTCCCTACTGATCGGAGCTGGATTCCCAGTGGAAGCCCAGGAGAGAGAACTTGGGCACTGGTCCTCCTTCTCTGCTTGGGAATCTTGTCTCTGGTGGCAGCTGCACACTTTCTCAACCGCGGCCTCCCTTCTCTGTGTCTCTGTAGCCTCAGTCTTGGCCACATGGTTGGTTTCTGCCTACCCATGCCTCGCTTGCTCTCATAACCGTCAGCACAACTCTAAGAGGTGGGTGTTGTCATTAGCCCCATTTTACTGGTGAGGAGTGACTCACAGAGCAGTAAGGGACTTGCTCCAAGTCACAGAATCATCTCAGGAGCTGGGATTCGAACTCGAGCTGACTGACATCAGAGCCCCTATCTTTTGCTCAGAACATGTTTGAAATTTTTAAGTAAATAATGAGAGAGCCACTGCACTAGACCCTCGGGGGTGGGATGATAAAAAAAGTTCTTGTCATTTTGGGGTAGGGCACAGTCTACACATGGCAGTGCCGAGGGTTGAGTCCTATGGCAGGGAGTGTGCAAAATGCATCAGAGTGGCATGGGTTCATGGCAGGAGATCTTGTTCTTATAAGGACTCAGGCAGGGGGAAGTCGAGAGTGGGGAGGAACCCGATGGGCAGCGAGAACACGGGAGCTAGCCACCACGGGTCAGAGGCCCAGGAACGCGTGGGTGAGAGTCAGGAGGTTGTACTATGAGGTTGGAGTCAGATTTTGAAGCTCGGTGCTGGGAAGTCTAGTCTCAATCTTGAAGACAAGACTAGTCTCGTTAGGAGACTAACGGGATTCTTGAAGCAGGGAAGCACCATGATTAGATTTCTGTTTGAGAAAGATTCTCTTCAGAGAATGGGATGAGTGAGTGGAGATGGATGGTGGAAAGGCTGGTTAGGACGATGATGGTGGCAATCCACAGGAGTCATTCCGCGGGCCTGTGGCAGAAGAGTGGATGAACTGAAGGTGGCAGAGTTTGGTGGGTGACAGATGTGAAGTCTAAGGGGCAGGAGGCATTCAGGGAGACTCAGACATGGAGCCTTCGGGTCTTTGTCTCATTCCTCTGGTGTCGTTAGAGGTCAGTCTTTCATTTTGTGTATATATGAAAAAAATATACAGATATTTTTGGTGAGAACATTTAAGTTCTACTATATTAGCAAATTTCAATGACATAATAGAGTGTTATCAATTATATCAGCCTTTTACAGTGGAACTGACTTTTGGAAACAGCCAGAATTCCAACTGGGTGAAAAAGTCAGGTAATGAAGTCAGGTAATGTATTTTTTGTTTTACGTTTACTAAAAAAAGTAGAAGAACTTCACAAGCTGATACCAAAAATAAGGAAAGGGCAATATATTTAAATTCAGAAAAAGATAGTTTTCAAGGTAAATTTTTAGGAGGACATGATTCTTAAGGGTAAATTTAAAATGTTTTGAAGAGTGGTATTATTTTACTAGGATATAGTCTCTTAAGTATTAAGAAAAACTTTAGGGGGCGCCTGTGTGGCTCAGTCAGTTACGCGCCAATGCTTGATTCTGGCTCAGGTCATTGATCTCAGGGTGGTGACACTGAGCCCTGCCTCGGGCTCTACGCTCAGTGGGGAGTCTGCTTGAGATTCTTTCTCCCTCTCCCTCTGCCCCTCCCACCCCTCTGTCTCTCAAACAAATGAATAAATCTAAAAAAAAAAAAAGGAAAGAAAAGAAAAGAAAAACTTTAGGAAAAAAGGAGTATTTAACAGCATATACCAGAGTTTAAGCATTACATACTGTCATTATTCATCAAAATTACATTGAAATTTGGTTTCAAGATGAAAAAGATCTGTCACAGAAAACAATCTGTTATCACTTTTTTTTTTTTTTTAATTTATGGCTGGTATATGGTGTTTTCACTCATAAAATGGAACTAGATGCAATATTTACAATTCTTAGTCATCTGATCGACAGAAACCTTTTCCAGGGCATCTGTGCTCAAACCTTAGTGTACTTGTTAAAATGGCGATTGTTAGGACCCAACTCAGAGATTCTAACTCATGAAGCCCGTGAGGACCTGAAGACAGCATTCTTTACAGTGGCCCCCAGAGCATTCGTAAGCACTCTGAGACACAGACTGAGAACCGTTTACCCAGGAAAAATGAACAGGCAGGAGGAATTGTGCAGTAATCCCATTTCTGTGTGGAAAACGATCCCTACCAATTCCAGGCTGCTGACAGAAACATGTTTCATAGGCAAGTCAACAGCTTGGCCTCCTTCTTCTTTATCCAAGTTCCGTGTCAGAGAGCAGATGGCAAATTTACTACTTTTGAATATATTCCCGAAAATCACCATGAGCAAGAGATTTGCCTTTTCACAGCAAAAATAGGCACACAGGTCCAATAGTACCCGTATACCGCGGAAAGAAAATACTAGGGAAGAGAGTGCTCTGTGCGGGGGAAGGCGCTGGGAGGTAGTACTCACAGAGTTCGGAGGCTAAGCAACTGCTGGAAAGTGTCAACTTTAATTTCATAGATTTCATTATGTCGCAGGTCTCTGAAACGACAGAGTTCCAAAGATTGATTTCAAAGTCACTGGTTTCAAAGATTAGTCTTCAGAGATCTTGTACAGAGGGATTACCTGCCCTCAACCAAAGGAATACATGAAGTGTGACTACCAAGTGACTGATGAAAAATTTTTTGTTTTGCTTAAAGAAGAACATTCCAATTCATACACTGGAGTGTTGCTTCTCTTTTGAAGCAACAATTTCCTCTGGGTGGGCGTAAGACTGTATTCCGAATGCCAGCCTCGTTCAGTCACCTGGCTCTGCCTTCTGGGCCCTTCTAGAATTCTTTGAGGGTGTTCAAGAGTGTCAAATCCTTACCTTTTAAAAACAGATTTGCCTTTCTTTTTCTCTCTTAATCGCCCAAAGACATTCAAAGAAAAACGAAGTGGGAAGAGATAGATGGTTAATATCGTTTTGCTCAAAACCAAAGTATGACTTTAAAGCAATAAGACTCATGTTTTGTGGAGGCAATTTTAAGAAAGGAATGTTCAAATGTTTCCTGCCTAAGTATCGTCAACGGCACCTCCTCTAAGGATGGCTGCTGTGAAACAGACACCGGACAAAGCCCCTCCCATATTTACAAGTAACACCCCTCATTGGATATGTAAGTTTAGAAAAATCCCAAAGCTCCAATAGCACTGAAGTTCTATTACAACATCAAGTTTGCGGTGGAAAAAGCACAATAAATGTTCTAGTGACAGTACAGTGCATGGTAAAATAATATTATCTATGTTTCCCAGCTCAATAGCCATCCTACACAGTCACACTTTGTGTGTATGGGAAGGGAAAGCACCAAATGTCTCCCCAGTGAACCACGGGGGCAAGCAAACCAGTGACCCCTGGAAATGTGAGTTTTGGCTCTTGTTTTTTGTTAAGTGACTTAGAGACTCTGATAGACATACATTTTCTGAAGCTTTTGGCAGACTGAAAAACTGGGTAAATCTTCTAGCAGGTTGTAAGACAGATCTCTGGAAAACAGAAGGTACAAAAGGGAAAAATCTGTTACATATTAATCCTAAGGAAACATGCTTTGCTCTCCTTTCCTCTCCAAGATGATGTATCTCCCAAAGGCAGACTCTGAATGTTTCCCCAGCCCTGACATGGAGCAGGTAGTCACAGGCATTATTGGATTAAGCATAGATCCAAACATTTACTGAAATGTAGCTGTTGTACTTCTTTAATTGATTTAAATAATTTACTTAGCGAATTTATTTATATTTTGTTAGTGATGATCTACAATGTCCTAGCTATTATCTTACTGAAATGAGTACAAATTAAATTAAATAATTGTGCCTCTCTAAGAGCTGCTATATCTCTACAGCTAAGAGAATCATTGTTGGTTCTTTTCTAATCAACTAAAAAAAAAAAAACCCAACAACAATTCAAAACATAGCACTAACTTTGAAATCAATCATGGCAAGGGGGAAAAAAAATCTAAGAAAGTCTTCAGCCAAAACTCAACAAATTACAGAATAACAAAAACATCTGGACATATTTATAGTATAATGTAACTAATCTAAAACAAGCCATGGTAATTTGCAGAAAGCTTAAAAAAAGAGAGCTGGTAGATAAAGTAACATGGATACTTAAAAAAAAATCTTGTCTCATGTTTAAAAAGTTATCAGCTAATCAACTAACAACACACTTTCATGCCTGATTCTAATTCTTAAAACCAGATCACTACTATGCAACTGGAAAATCCATACTGTTTTCTAAGAGGCCTTTAAATTATTTTGTTCTTGTCACTGAGCACTCCATTCTACATTTTTTGAATGAATGGAATTTATATAGAAAGACAGTTCATTTACTACACATACAAAATGCAGATGAAGCTGCTTGCAAACACAAGTTTGTAGTTTATACTGGAGGTTTGAAAGACTAAACCCAAACCAAACCAAACCACAAATGAGAAAACCCCAAACCATACCCCACACCTGGGCACAAATATACCTGGTCAACAAAATGGTGTGAATTTTTTAAAGAGAGCGAATGTGAGAAAATGGACATACATATCATCACAGCTGAAAAAAATTTGGTTCACTTGTTCTCACAGACTGCAAGGGGACAAATCCTTCTGTGTACCTCTTAGTAGAAGATACAGAACACCTTCGACACAAAGACACAGGGTCACTTGTGCCTACTTTCTACCTAGTGATTTTCATGGCTAACATTCATCAAGCACTTCTTAAATATAGACATCATGTTTACAGCTTTCCCTAAATTATTTCATTGAATGCTTGTGGACACCTTATGAGGAGTACACTGATTATCACCATACGATGTGAAATAATTCCCTTCAGATCACCAGCTACTTAGTGGGGAAAGCCACACACAGTCCAGTAATTCCCATGGAGGCGAAGAACCTGGGGCACAATTTCAACAGTGAAGTTTCCCCATGAAACAGGCACTCCGTGGATGATGCAGTCAAAGGGGGGCGGGGAGCACACAGATCTGTGCATCCAGAACATAAAGTAGATTGTAGTAGAGCTTGGCACTCCGAGTTCTTCTCTCAACTTCAACTGATTCTTCATCTTGGTTGATACACTGGCCAAACATTATGCCTTTTTTCAGTTCTCTCCTTAAAGGAGAAGATACTCGTTCTGCTGAACTGGCAGGGTGTCGCGAAGAACAAATCGAAGTTAGAGGTTGAAGGGCTTTGAAACTGACATGTTCTTGTGGTTAATGTATCTGTGTTCTTTCAGACCTTTCAGTTTCGAATGGAGAGAAGAAGAGCTTGAAGAAAGAATAATGGTCCAAGGCAAGTGAGAAAGAAGTTGATAAGAGCTAACACTGCCTGAGAGTTTACAATGTTCCAGGTGCGTGTATAAGCGTTTGACATGTAGTAACTCACTTAATCCTCATGATGATCCTCTGGAGGAAGTGGCTGTATCTCTATTTTATAGATTGGGAGATGGAGCCCCAGAGGGTATAAATAACTTGCTCAAGGTATCTTGCTGGTAAATAGGGAGACTGGATTTGAACCAGAAACACAGACCCCCAGAGCCTTTGCTCTTAACCAATTTGCCAGTCAGCCTCCATTTATGCAGTTCTAGCTCTGGCTGGTTTACCATTTTCCATGTCACACATTGGAGAAAGATGCAGTTTAAATACTGGCTTCTTGTGTACTGGTCACAGCATGTGAAATCCTAGTCATGTCATCAAGCCAGTTTCCTCGAAGAATGAAGATAATTACACCTGGGCATGGTAGGTGGAATTCTAAGATGGCGCCCAAGATTTCCACCACCTGGATACATGCACTTTCG
Source organism: Mellivora capensis (assembly GCA_004024625.1). Classification (NCBI taxonomy): domain Eukaryota; kingdom Metazoa; phylum Chordata; class Mammalia; order Carnivora; family Mustelidae; genus Mellivora; species Mellivora capensis. The sequence continues at coordinate 10,446 of PISX010003044.1, forward strand.
CCCAGTTATCCAATCAAACTGCCTGTATTTGAATTTGGATTCTGCTACTTTCTTACTGGCAGTGTGACTTCGACAAATGTACTTCACTTCCCTAATTCTGAGTTTTCTCATCTGTATCCACACCTCAGAGGGCGATGTGCAGTGAAGAAGAGACTTACTCCATATTCCCCCCCTCTATGCACGAATGACTGACTCCGAGGCTGTCACGGGGTGTTCGTACAACCCCATATACTGAACAACTGAAGTCTGAAGTGGCCAGGGCGCTGGGGATGGGAGGAAGCAGAATCATTACGGCAGACATTCCCATCCTTCCACTTAACATTTGTAGTGCTGCTTGTAGTTCTGCTATGAGGAGAAGCCTGTGGTGAAATTACAGGCATTCAACTGACACAGATCTCTCCCATGAGAGAACGGAGCCATGGCTGGAGACTAAGGGTTCATTCATTAAGTTTCCACAATGCATGAGAGGACGATAATAGGGTTGGGAGTTGAGGGAGAAGGCTGCAAATGGAAGGTCAAAACAAGGCTCTGCTCTTCAAATCCCTATAAACTACTTTTCAGAAAGGGAAAGGCAGAGGGAAAAAAAAAAGCTCCAAGTCACTAGAATTCACATATGCAAGCGTTTTAACCACTAGTTGGAAACATTACAACATGGCACCCACCAACTATAACAGAAGAAGGGTCAACTTTGTCAAGATTTGTATGGGTCTGATAACTTAATTTTTTATTTTGGCATCCATATTGGGTTTTTTATTCATTTACGTAATTTTTTTCTGCTCTGCAAAGCCTTGAGGGGGAAAACGAAGTTATCTAGGCTTGTTCATATCCCTTTTCTGACAGGAAACGTGTGCCAGTTGAAACTCTAATGGGAGACTGATTGGACCTTGGGAACAAAGGGTGCACAGCCTCCATTACCAGGGTCACATCAGAGAGCCACTTCCCCGGTCCACGGGGGCGAGGGAGCACCGACCTTTTGCTGTAGGACCTTTTTCCTACAAGGAAAAAACTTTCTCCCCTTTTCAAGGATTATTGAAAGAACGCCTGCCATTTCGCTCCTAAATGGAAGTTGCCTGTTTACATAACGTCATTGCCTTCCTGATACGCACAGCACTTGCAGATTAGGTAACTGATCACAGGCGGTTTGAGGAAGAGATGAGATCTGGGCTCCAGTTAAAGTCCTGTTGAAATACAAACCAGACATAATTATTTTATTCAGGCATCATACAGTGACATATTTTTATTCACTGGCTTTAAGATTGGTCAGGCTTCAAGGGCAGTACGTGTTCTGGGCAAAGTCAAGAGCCTATTCAAGTACTTACAGACTCTCCAGGCTCGCAGTTCCAGTTAAATCAGGAAATACAGTTATTTGTGAGGCACCATTCAGAGTCCTAGAAGGAGGGGTACATGAGTACTATTGGAAGAAGATTCCAGAAGGGGGTCATTTTAGTGCCATTTTCAAAGCACTTTAACTTAAAATATTCATTTGGTTTTTACAGTACCCCTGCAAGGGGAAAGGGATCTGTAAGAGAAAAACCTACAGCGTCCTTAGTTCAGGTAAATGTTGAAAAGCAGATCTTCCAACAAGCTGGATGGGGTTGTCATAGAAATGTCTGAAAAAAATCCAAACACCAATGTCTTAGTAAAAGTTCAAGGACAAATGAATACCTGTTCAAAATTCTAACAAATATATTAAATGTATGTAATCTTGATTGTATTATATTGTATAATATTCCTGGTTACTTGGTAAAACACAAAAGAAATGTTTTGACTCCTGAGGAGACTTAAAAAAAAAAAAAAGATTTTATTTATTTTTTTGTCAGAGAGCGAGAGAGAGAGAGTGAGTGGGGGTGGAGGGACAGCAGGCAGAGGGAGAAGCAGGCTCCTCGCTGAGCAAGGAGCCCAACATGGGACTTCATCCCAGGACGGTGGGATCCTGACCTGAGCCAAAGGCAGACGCCTAACCAACTGAGCCACCCAGGTGCCCCAGGAGGAGACTTCCGGTAAGAAATCCATACTATATAAAAATGAAAATTTTTTTGACAGCAAGGCAGATATAAGTGACAGATACTAAGGAGAAAATCAAGTGAACAGATTGTAGGTATACCTAAAAAGCTTCCTCTGCCTCCAACATCTGTGGCATATCCATCAAGTGACAAAAAGGTAATTCAAGGTCCTGGCAATTGCATCATTAAATAAATAAAGAAAGATGAAGTTCTACAGATACACATGAAGGTTAGATCCTTGTATCAAATCTTATCATAACATACATGAAGGACTCTTCCAATTATTTGAGAGGAAATTTGCTATTCTGCTTTCTTGGTAACATTAGATTTCTAAAAAAGTTAAATACTGCTTTAAATGGTGAGGCATTATTAGAACTTAAATATTCTGTTTTACAGATGTTTTCAATGGAATGGTATTTGAACTGTCTGGTCAATGAAGCCCTACAAATAGTTCTTAGTGGAGAAGACATCCCAGTTCACTGAAATTCAACAAATATTTATTGGTGTCACTGCACTCAAAGTATGAGACTAGGTACTGTGGGAATTCATAGACTGAGTCATTAAGGAAGCCATCATTAAGATCTCTTACATGCCTGACATTATGCTAGATTCTGGGAGTTTGAAGAAGATGGATACAATGTCTCCGCCCTAAAGAAGCTTGGAATCAGTTGGGATAGAACAAGTAAGTAACAGCCTTAACACTTTCTAGTTGATAAAGCTCTTTCACGTATGCAGCTCAATGGATCCACTCAACAGCTTGAAAAGCTCCACAGCTTTTAAATTTTAAATTATCCACAGCACAGATACTTAGATACATTTATCTCATTTTGGGGGGAGGAAAGTAAGGCTCTGATACTTTGGTAAATTCAGTACCTCCCAGAGCTTTACTTTTCTAATTTGTTAAACCGGGATAATAAATCTGAGTTGTAGGTTTCATGTACAAATTAAAAGAGCTCATGCTTGTGTAACATCTGGGTGGGACCTGGATTAGATCCGTCACCCAACAAACCTAAGTCCCCTTCTGTCCTCCTGCCCTCTTCCCTTGGATTAGAACACTGATAAGAGAAAGAGCTAGAGCTAGAATATAAGTCTTATGATTAAAAAATGGAGTTTTTCTCATAATATCATACTGTCCCTTATCTATGTCATATGCCTGTATATGTATATAATTGTGTTCACATACATATATGTACGTATGCACACTGGGCAGATAGGAATACCCATGCTTGTGTATGTCAGTTTCACAAATAAAGAGTTACAGGGCTCTCAGGAAGGAGTTTTCTTGTGAGATCAAGAAAAACTTCATGTAATGTCATTGGAAATAGGCCCTGGGAGACAGAATTTCAATAAGCATCGTGAGAGATGGACTTGTAGGAGCAAAGGCAATACAAAGTTTTGGTTCTATGAATACAGCTTAGTCAATGTGGGTTATGGCATCGGGTGACCAAGGAGAGCTGTAGAGAACTGGTCAGGAGATGAGGCAAGAGGCAACCCTGAATCTCTGTATGTTCCACAGCAGGATGTTGACAAGTTGGATGTTCTGCTTCCGTCCTCCCGTGACGGAGGCAGGGGATGAACCTTCCATCGGCAGGATTGCTGAGGCAGTGGCTAGCAGAGGCTGGTGGCAGTGGGCTTGAGAAGCAGTTACCAGGAGGACGGGGACCATAGAGGGAGAAATGGAGGCTGGGTGGCCAGTGGGACAGGGGAAGCATTCACAGAAGCTGGGAATTGGGGATCTGCCAGAGGTGGCAGTGACTGACCAGAAACAGGCAGAAGCAAGAAGAGGAGAGTTTCAGGGAGAAAATAGCGAATAGCAATAAAATACTGGATAGAAGCACTAATAAATTTTGGGGGCTGTTAGTCCTTTCTCAAGTGGTATTAGCATATCAAAAGAGTGATTAAAAAAAAAAAAAAAGAAAGCAAAACCAACCCCAGTCTTGTGGCTCTAAGGAAAAAGAAGCAAAGGCAAAGCAATTTGCCAACTTTTAGTATGTAAATAGTCTCTAATGAGGCCTAATGTTTATTGGCAATAAACTTTAAAACCTTTAGTTTGCCAACATACTGTCAATCTATTTCAGAAACGATGAATGGTATTTTTTTTTTTTTTCCAGTTGTCAGGGCTGATTGGGATTCCAGCTCATTTGTGACACTACTACGTGGTTCCAGAAAGCCTCTTAATCAAGTTGGCACAGGATGAATATCTGCCAAGAAATGCCCCTAGGGTCAAGTTCAACAGTTGTCCTTACTCCCCTGCAGATTCGACACCCCTCCTGCAAGACCTCAGGCCAGTACTGTTCTCCCAGTCTGCCAGGTCTTTTATCGAAGAACCATCCTAACACCTGTTTTCATCTTCCTGTGCATCCAAATGGGATTGATTTTCTGTTTGTGCTAAATGTGAGACATATAACTCATTAATTATATGCTTTAGTTGTAACTCTATTGTGTGCTTTTAAGGTATATAAACACTCACATACATCTTTTTAGAATATAAGCATCTTTCTAGAATTACAACTGAGCTTGTAATTATGTAAATGTGACTCAATGCTTGGGCTTGATAACAAACAGATACAGAAACCTCACATAAAACGGTAAACCCCCCAAACGCCCACCATCAATGGAGTCGATTGCTGTAAAGGACTCCTATTTGATTATAATAATTTATAGGGGCCCTTGGGTGGCGCAGTCAGTTCAGCGTCTAACTTGTAGAATCAGCTCAGGTCGTGATCACAGGGTCTTGAGATCAAGCCCTGCATCAGGCTCTGTACTCAGCGTGGAGTCTGCCTGAGTTCCCCTCTCTCTCTTCCTTTGCCCATCCACTCCTGCGTGTGCGCGCTCTATCTCTCACTGAAATAAATACATCTTTAAACAAATAATTTATATTTCTAGTATACCTGGGTTCAAGTTCTGAGTGACTGTGACTTTGACAATGATTCTCTAAAAAATAGTTTTATTCCTTAGAAAATAGAGATAGGCAAATTATGTCACAAGAGTACTGTGAATTGAGACAAGGTCTCTGAAAATATGAAGCATGAGGCAATGCAGACTTGTAGGTTCTAGGAAAAAAAGAATCTTTTATGTCATTTCAGCATTCAGCTGAAAGCTGGCAAAACATCTCCATATATGGTTCTTGTAAAGAATCTTAAATTGACAAAGACAAAACTTGGGAATCTATAGGACATTCGTTTTATTATATTTAAAAGTGCAATACATATTATATCTCAGGATGGAAAAATCAAAAAGAACTATGGCCACTTACATTGTAATAAGGGAAGGATTGCCTACAAATGCTTTCTCAGGTATTGACTTGATATTGTTGCTGTGAAATCCTCTAGAAAGAGAGGGAAACATTTTTAAAGGAAAATAACCTGTAGGTAACATTATATAATAGTACTCCCCTCCTGTGGCAGTGATCAACATCTTTGATAGCTAGAGGGTAAGATTAAATTCCTCCATGCGTTTTGAAGCTTATGTGCTCTCTAGGAGAAAAAGAAATCACAAGCTGGCCTCTTGAAAGAGGAGTAAAGAAATTGAAAAATAACAGTCGTGCTTTACGGAAGCTTACAATCTGATGTTATAAAAAGAAAATCCATCTGTTAATATCCAATAGAACACCACTGTATAACAACTTGACACAGAGGAAACCATCTTTGGAGAGAGGATTATGGTCACTCCTCCTGACCCCATTTGAAGCCAGGAGAAGAGAAAATTGACTTAAGCTGCTGTAAAGGAGAGATTTACGTAATCTCCTTAGGAGGACAAGATTGCCTGAGCTGAAGGAAGGTACTCAGTGAGTCTGTAATAACAAACTGATTCCCCGATTCCCCTCTGCCGGTGCTAACATTGTCTGAGTGGCAGAATGGATCTCCTGTGGGTCGGCGGCTGGATGAGGCGCCTTAGGTCTGCCTGACCATAGACGGTGAGGATTTCCCAGCTAAGCCACATGTGGCGGCTCCTGAGGGAGAACCCTCCTCAGGTCTTTTGCTTCCAAACAAGCCCTGTTGTCTACCTTCTTTAGCTGTGTGTTTCATTTCTCCTGGCTCTACATTTATTTTCCTTTCCGATTCTTGGAACATTTCTTACATACGTTATTCATATTTTTAGGTACAAAGAAAAGCTAATTGAATCATAGTATATAAAAGACAATGGATGCAACCTAAGAGCTGAAAGTCAGCTTTACTTTAGTACAACTGTGGGTTTTAAAAAATTAAATATGATGCACAAAGTATTTAAAGAATATAAAATGATGTGCATGAAAACATCTAGCATGGTACTAGGCACATGCATTTTATTTCTCTAGTCCTAGACTTACATGACCTAGGAAAGTTTGTCCTTCAAAATGCTCAGCAAATAAAGGAATTCTGTGACAATTCTCTATAAATGTATGAAGTGTGTAGATGTTGCGGGGAATATAGCTTAGGAAAGGAGTATGATTTAGAGAACTACGTAAATTTTTTCAAATATACATATTTTAGAGAAATCCATTCTGAATTTTAAAAAGATTATCTAATGTCTGTTGGTGACAGAATAAATCAAAATATATTTCAAGTGTACTTAGCCATTATTTATACAAACTTTTAAAATTTTCCAGTCGGTCATACTATGTACAATAGTCAAACATATTTTAAAGTGACTTCACGAAGAAGAGAGTTCTTCTATTAAATTTTTCCTAAATACTTACAGTTCTTTAAGGTTGGAGAGGGTCCTGATGGCAGTGGGGAATTCATCAAGATTATTATAATTTAAATCTCTGTAAAGAAGTAAATAGTATTTTCAGTTTTTCATTTAAAAATGCCTATATATTACATTTACAGAGAAAGTTAACATCCTATTCCAATGGGCCAGGATCACTGATCAAAATTCTTCTTCCTTCTTTTCATGGAGAGAGATTTCTAGGTTTGCTGACCACCGTTATGCCACCAGTACCTGCGTTAATGTGGTTACTAGACTGCTCATGGGAAATGCCAGAGTCAAGTCTCAACGGCACTGAGGTATTTAAAAACAGGGAGGGGGACACAGAGCTGTGTTAATGTCCAAGTAGGAGAGACACTTGGTTAGGTTGTTGGTGGCTTGGCCATGTAACTCTTCACCTGAAGCTGGCTCACTGCGCGGTCAGCTGGCGTGTGGGCGTTCCTCCTGGCTCCTGAATCACATCTCCTCTCTTGTCCCCACCTTCACACTCTGCCGTTTCCCCCTACTTTTCAGAGTCTCGCCTGAGAGGGCGTCTTGGAGAGTTGCTTTATCCCTGATTCCTGTAGTGTGCCTGCTATTCTCCCAGCCTGAGCTCCAGGATGACCGCCTGCTTCTGGAGAGGCGTGTGTGGTACACGGTTCCCTCAGGAAGGGCCTCGGGTCTAGAATTTCTTCAGGGTCACAAATAATGATTCAGACCAGGAGTATGCTTTCCTCGGTCTGTGAGGCAAAGCTCTACATTATCCTTCATTCCCAGAGATGGCATGGCTGAACAACTTCAACTCATTAATTTCTCTATCTGTTATGACACAAATGGCTTTTCAATTCCATTACTCAGACTAACTCCACCTCATAGCTACAACTTTGCATGAAAAAGTAATTGCCTCCTAGTCTCAGGGAATGGCAGATTTCCCAGATGACACAGAAAAACCTTTTGGTCAGGCAATCCGATGTGGTTAGATCCTCCTCTATGGAGAAGAATTGCTTTTTAATTTTAAGAGAGATAATTTGACCGAGTTAAACATGAATCAAGATTCCTACTTGTCTGGCACAAACCATCCTTAAGCTATACTATAGACAGGAAACTCGTGTCTTTTGTGGACATAAATTTTCTTCCTGTTTGTAAATCTCTCCAGATGCTCTGTTTTGATTAAACAGAGGATTGGGTCCTTATAAATTACTTGGGTTTCCAGCAAGGAAAAGGAAGAGGTTGGGAGTAACCAATTTACTGATCCTCTGTAGCCCTGGGCAAAACGAGGGAAGGGTGAGGGACAATGAGACTCACATGAATTTGCCCTGAAACGTTTGACTCTATACGGTATTTACATGAAATCCTGGGTTCTCATCTCAGACATGGGAAAAAAAGAAAGAAAGACTATTTGCGGAAATACCCTTCAAAGCCAATACTGTTTTTTGTTCCTCTTGTGTTGGAAAGGACTGGAAGGTGCTTTCCATTACTAAGATCTCAAGCCCAGCCCTGTGTAGATAAGGGAGAAGTTCTAATTCTTCCAAGCACCTCATCAGAATGCTTTGCCTATGCCATTAAGTTGACTTCAAAGTTCTGCCTGGAGAAATTCGTCTTTGGCATCTCCTCGTAAGTATGATGCCTCCCTTCTATGAGGAAAACAGAGTGACTTAAGTAACCCGGGAAGGAGAGCTTGGAGCGCTCACTGACCTGAGCCACCAGCCAGACAGCCAGTCAGGGAATCCTCACACCCAGACCTGATTAGAAGCTAAACAGTTCAAATGCTAAGCTCCAGATGCAAAGGCATAATGGAGCTCCAAGGCCATAGGAGAGGTGGTCTTTGGTCTCTCCTTTTGCAGAACCACCCCTGCAGATTCAGTGGCCCTGTGCGGCTTATTGTACTTGAGTATTAAAAATATGGGGGCGAGGAGGGCCCAGCAGGAACCAGCACTTCTCCTCCAGAACACTCAGGACCCCCACTGCCTGTCACCTCACCCTCAGTCCGCCCCTCTCACTCATCCAGGGCAGTGAAGAGCGGCTCCTCCTCTGAAACGGCTGGGGCCTGGTCAGGGGGCGGGGGCGGGGGGCGGTGTGCAGGGAACGTGGGAGCTCTTCTCATCGTGGCTCTGGGAAAGGCTCTAGGCAGACAGCTGGCTGGACTCGATTTTTATTATAGGTACCAGTGCAGACCTGAGCTTTTGACCTATTTTTTTGGAAGTAGCGTACTCTGGTAAACATGGATTTCAGAGTCACACTAGAGAAGAAGCAAATCCCAGGTATGCTACTCATGTTGGTAAAATAACTTCAACCCGACTAGGGCTTACAGCGGGATGGTGATGGTTGCTCTCATAGGATGGGTGTAGGAGTAACTGAAACCACGTACGCCGAATGGACCAGTATTTAGATAAACATGTACCCAGTAAAGGATAACTATTATTACTTTTTAGTTTTTCGAATCACGTTGTCGTTTGCTAATGGGATGCCTGTTCATCTCAGATTGGAGAGTGTAGCATTTGCCTGGTCCGTATCCTCTCAATGGGCAGGGTGAGGGGGTGGGGGTGGGGCGGTGGGGGCAGCAGACTAGACTCATGAATAGTGAGCCTGAGTGACAGATTAGAATTGATCCCTGACACGGAGTACACATTCCTAAGCAAACAGTCGCTGCTCAGTAGAGAACATCTCATTTAGCTTATAATGATTCTAATTTGCCACTCTTGTTAGATTAAAATAAAATCTGTTTTATTAGCTGTGTGTGTGTGTGTGTGTGTGTGTGTGTGTTTAAGATAAAGCCACTGTAAACATCTGTTTAAAGCTCAGGCAATTAACCAAACCAAACAGCAAGTTTGACTTTAAGGCTATTTTGATTCCTTCAGAATACACATGAAAACACTGAAAAAAGGGAAACAAATAAAAGGTCAACTCACAAAGTCTCTAGGCTGTGGAGCCCATCAAAGCATTTCTTTCCCAGGGAGTGAATTCTATTGTTATGGAGATGCCTGCAGGAGAACATCACAGACACAGTCATGAAGGCCCGCTGCTCCTGGAAACTTAGGCACAGCATTCTAACTGCTTAAATCCAAAGAAACTTAGAGAAAAGAATGCACTAATTGTGTATAAGAAATGTTTTGTTTAACTTTTTTTTTTTTTTTTTCCCAAGGCTAATGGACCCATCTCCTCTTAACCATAGATGGTCCTATACTATAGAATTGAATAGGCAGAGACGGTTTTACTTTTAGGGTTTGAGATATCAGGGAGTGTATAATAATATAGGCAATGTGACTGATAAAAGTAAATTCAGGTTGTTAACATGGCTTTCGGATGTAGGGGGTTAAGCAGAGATTCTGGCCATCAGTGACAAATGAAGGATGGAGGGAAGGCCCTAGTGTACTACACATATTTTCTATTAAAGCTGCTGGCTTACAATGGCTCCGTTCCCAGGGAAGGACCACAGGTTAACAGGCAACAACAATTTTAGCCACAGAGAACAGTGATCAGATTTTTTTGGCTGCCCCAGGAGATTAGTTATCTTGACATAGTATTAACGTGTATAATTATCATCTTTGGCTGAATGGTAAGTCAGTTAAGTCAAGGCCAATGGGAACAGCTGTGCACATAACTGAAAACTGGACCAAGTCCCAAGGGACTTTTGGAAAATGGGCGTAAGGAGAAGAGGGTGAAGACGAACAGGTGGATCTAAATCCATTCCCTCAGGTGGAGGAAAAATTAATGCACACACCCAGCTTCCGGTGGGTCAGTGGCATCATCTTTGTATCTGTGAATCAGTATAGACATTTGTCAATATCACCCAAAACTTCTTATTCTTTAGACTAAGTTTTGTGTGTTTTTTCAAAGATTTTAATTAATTAATTAATTAATTGATTCATTTTATTTGAGAGAGAGCATAAGAGTGAGTGATGGGGGAGGAAAAGAGGGGGAAGGAGAAGTGAGGCGGGAAAGAATCTCAAGCAGACTCTGTACAGAGCACTGAGTGCCGAGCTGGGCCTGGGGCTTGATCCCACAACCCTGAGATCACGACCTGAGCTGAAACCAAGAGTTGGCCACCCCATCGATGGAGCCACCCACGCACTGCAACGAAGGTGTTTATTCTAATAAATCTATGTTGGTTTCATGGGAGATCTTGGTGACATTTATCGACGATCTTGTATATGCAGCACATGGGGGGAAGGGATTGAGGGGAACCTAAAAAGATGGATAAGATGTTGGCCAGCCCTCAAGGGAGATAAACTGTAACACAAGAGAGAGAGACAGGAAATCAAGCAAACTGTAATAACTGAAGGCAGTGGTGGGCCTGTGGGCGGGCCCGGAGCAAAGGGAGCAATCGAGCAGAAGCAGCCTTCCTCAGAGTTCCTCTGCAAACCGACTTTCCAGCCTTTCCAGCAGGGCTCTCTTCCTTTATCCGCGTTGGTTGACCGTTATATTATGCACATGGGGCACAGAGCTACAGCCTTAAAGGAGACTGATTATGTTTCAAACTATACTTGCGAATCATTTTGGTTTACTTCAAATAATGAAGTCTCGACCCATTGGGAAAAAAGCCACAAGAATGCACAGGCCCCGGTCAATGGTTTGTCCTTACTTCTCCTCCCTCAGTAGGGGTACAAAAAAAATTAAATAATAAGAAGGGCATATTTCAATTTGACCTGAATTATAAATTATTACCAGAAATAAGGAATTTTTATTCGCTGGACTAACTTTGTCCGGTCTGGCGATTGCCTGAAAAGTACACGTGGGCTTCCCTGAGACAGAGGTCATGGTTTATCTGGGAGTGCCTCTCAGTGCTTGGCACTTAGCAGGTGCTTGCTGAACGTGGCTGAATTCTACATTCGTGAGTCATTTGCGGGAGAAGTCCAGGGGGTTTTCCTCTCCCATTCAAGGCTTGAAGAGCCAGCACTTGTAGCAAGTATAAAAAGAGAGAGAGGAAGAAAATCAATAAAACTTACAGAACTACCAAGCTGGAGAGGTTTCCAAAGGCATAGTCTGGTATGTGGTGTATTTTGTTCAGGGCCAAGGTCATGGCCTGCAGCGCTGATAGACTTCTGAAGGCCTGGACAGGGATTTCTGTCAAGGCGTTGTCGTCCAGCCACAAGTGCCTCAGGGAGTGCAGGCCACTGAAACAGCTGGGGGGAACGTAGCTGATGTGGTTGGCATCCAGACGCCTGGGGAAGCAAACAAGCAAGGATGGTAAAGGGTGCAAAGCCCCAGCAGAAGATCAGCCTTGCAGGAAAATTCTCAGTGTACTGATGAGCAGGAGGGAAACAAGGCTCAGGGCCCTCAGGATGCCCAGGCATCTGGAACATTCTGCTCTCCTGGGAGGTTTTCCTCACTTGTGAGTAGAACCATGGCTTCTTAGTTCCAGTTGGCCATTAAAATTCAATGGAGCTATGATTCCCTTCCACGCTTGTGGGTAACACACCTCCATGCACAGAAGTGGCCTCCCGGGAGGTCTGAAGCCTCAGCGTGATGATGTTCAGATTTCCTCTCTGACACCCTTTCTCTTCCCCCTCACCCCAACCCAAATATGTGCTTTTGCTTTCTTTCCCTTTTTTAAAGATTTTATTTATTTATTTATTTATTTGAGAGAGGGATGGAGAGAGAGAGCACAAGCAGGGGGAGGGGCAGAGGGAAAGGGACAAACAGTCATTCCCCAAAAAGCCCCCATCGCCCACCGAGGTCTGAATCAGTCACAGGGCTACAACCCAGGACCCTGAGATCATGACCTGAGGGGAAGGCAGACACTTAACAGACTGAGCCACCCAGGCGTTCCCCTCCCCGCCCCGCCCATGCTTTCTCTGGACTGTTCTGAACCCACAAAACCTACTATTCTACCAACTGGCTCCCTGAGCTCTGGGAAAAGATCTTCTTGGTGTTTGAAAGGAACTGAGTCATTTTCAAAGGCTGTTAGAGATCCGCCTCAGGGAGAGGAGAGGCAGCCTCTCCCCTTTTCTCAGTCCAGTGCTGATAGAAAGCCTAAAAACTGCCAGCTTTCTTGTTCATCCAACCATTTGCATGGGGGCAGATAATTTGTTTTTCCTGACATTTTAAACGAATAATAAAATCAGCAGTGTTCCTGGCGTTTGCTCCATATATATATGTATGTATGTGTGTGTGTATATATGTATATGTACATATGTATTTTTTCTTTTTTTTTTTTATTTGTGGAAATACATCTAAATATAGGTGTGGGTAATGAGCTGTTGCAATTTCAGAGCCAGCAGAGGGAGCGCAATGCATTAATGTCGCCCCTGTCCAACAGAAGCAGCAGCTGCAGTTAGGATGCTTGAACACAATTTTCTTAGTGGAAACTGCAGTTTTCCTTAAGGTGCGTAAATGACAGAGCCACCAGCACCCCGCTATACTTCCAATGGCCCTCGCTCACTTTTCCAATCAGTTCTCAAGGCTCGGGCATTTGTTTGCGTTTTCAAAGCTAGGATTAAAAAAAGAAAGAAGAGTTGCATTTTAAGCGTCCATGTATTAGGAAGGATTAGAAAATCGCGAGTGGATTTTGAAAAATGTTTTAGGAAGCACTGAAGACTAAACAGATCCAGGAAGTACACCAGGGTCATGCAATAATCCTTTTCCAAGCAAATTTAAACAATTTAGAAATAGACTTCTCTGTGGCAGGGAGCTGATCTCTTTGGAAAGCCGCTTCCTCACTTTTGGTCACAATACATCACTTCACTTGTTCCTTGGCTCCTGTTTCTATTGACTGAATGGGGCAAGTGATGCCTTCGAGGCCCCAGACCAGACCAGGGTTTTGATAATAACTGAGATAAGGTCACCTGGAATGAATTTTAAGAGTTTGGTGTCAGAGCCCACTCACAACTAAATTTCCAGGTCAGGGGCGCCTGGGTGGCTCAGTTGGTTACATGTCTGCCTTCTGCTCAGGTCATGATCTCAGGGTCCTGGGATTCGTCCACACCGTCAGCGGGGAGCCTGCCTCGCCCTCTCTTTCTGCACCCCCCCCCCCCCGCTGCTTGTGTGCTCTTTCTCTCTCTCTCTCTGACAAATAAATAAAATATTAAAAAAACAAAAACAGTTTTTTGGTTAAGATAAAGAAAAAAAAAAAAAAAAAAAATCCCAGTAGGGCAATGATTATTGTAGGCAGCAGAAACACAGTTTCCAAATATCTAAAGGTTTCATCAATAAACAGAACTGGAAATGTTTAGGAAAACTCAGGACTGCCTCTACCACCTTGTTCTGGTGACAACATGCTTAGCCCAGGTTCCAATAAGGTATAACTTCATCAGGGGTGAGGAGGTGATGGTTTTCCTCTGACTGGAAGTGAAGTGTGTATGTAAACTTTCCTTAATGACCGCACTGATTAAAGAATGAAGGCTGGGACGCCTGGGTGGCTCAGTTGGTTAAGCGGCTGCCTTCGGCTCAGGTCATGATCCCAGTGTCCTGGGATCGAGTCCCGCATCAGGCTCCTTGCTCGGCGGGGAGCCTGCTTCTCCCTCTGACTCTGCCTGCCACTCTGTCTGCCTGTGCTCGCTCACTCTCTCTCTGACAAATAAATAAATAAAATCTTTTAAAAAAAAAAAAAAAATAAAGAATGAAGGCTTTATTTAAATAATATGAACTTCCCCGTTTTCGGTGACATATTGTCTGATTATTGCCAGTTGCTTATGTAATAACAAGTGGCTTCTAAGAGTCCTGAAGGTGACTCATCTTAAGTTGGGTACACATGTTGGGGGAGATTTACAGTAAAGGCTCTCTCAGCCCTGAATGGGAGGCTTGTCTTCTTGTATACTTAAGTTCCTGCTGATGTCACTGGGGGGTCTTGAAGTGACCTTGGTCTCAGTTTTCAATGTTAATAAACCCATTTCTCAGGATAAATGAATTTATGAAAAAAGTAATTTATGATTTATGATTTTGGAAATCACTTTTTTTCCCCCAGGAAAGAATGTAATCCACACTGTAATCTTAGGGCAATTCAGCCCAGTTCTCTCACTTCCTGTCCTGATACTCCCAGACCCCACACTCGGGTACCCTGACTGCAGCACTAAAATGTGTCTTGGCCTCAATAGCTCCTTCATCGAAGAAGCTCCCAACAAAGCGTTCTTCTTCTTAAATGCAGTATTCTTGAGGCCATGTCCACCTGCCTCAGTGGTCCAAACCTAATTCAGAGCAGTATATTGTTCACACTCAGAGGCATGATCTGATTTATTCCTAACAGAAGATCGGAAGGCAACACCGGAGTATGGAGTTAATTACCCAGCCACTCATACAGGTGGTTCCCACAGAACAAGGTTAAGACTGTGGACAAAGCAGCTGGCAGGGGACAAGTTGTACCTATTCAGTGAGTAAACAAAGAGCTCATATTATGTCAATCCGGTCCTTTGGGGCAGCTGGGCATTTTCTATTCATATGCTTGGAAAACGCAATGTTTAAGTAGGGGTGTGTAAGAAAAACATCACTACAGAGCACACCAACAACACAGAAAAGTGTGGGTCTAGAATATTATCAGGAACAACAAAAATAACTGGGTTATAGGGCTCCGCTTTTTAAGGGTTTGTTATCATTTCTTTTCCATGCCAAGTCACAAAGGGTGTAAGGGTATGTGTGTGTGTGTGTGTGTGTGTGTGTTTGTGTGTGTGTGTAGGCAGTTTAGAATCCGAATCAGTGCAGACATCTGGGATGAGAAATCTCAGGTCCAAAACTCAGTATACAGTAGCTGTGTGACTATGGCCAAGTCAATAGACATCAGTCTTCCCACCTGTAAAATGGGAGTAACACCTCTCTATTTTATAAGCTTGCTTTACAATTAAAGGAATGAATACAACCAATTATAAATCACCTTCATGATTTTACATTATTATTACTTGAGGCTGGTTAACAGTTTGTATTTTTGTTTTTTTGACCATGGAAACCATTCAGGAAAAAACGAAAAAAAAAAGAGGTAAACTCAAACTTTGCCTGAGTCAAAACTTGGTTAAAAGGAGTACCGTGTTGTCGGTCAATTTCAGTTCTGAAAAATGCTACTTCTTGCATCCCTCACAACAGAAAGAACTCAGAGGTGTGTGCAATTAGACTGACCAGAAGTCACCCTTTCAGCCTCCAGCATCACCCTACATGTGTGTGCGGGTATGCGCGTCTGTAATCCAAAGGCAAAGGAGAAGCAGTGACATGGGATAGACAGCACATTCTCAGAGACAACTCTTACCGGCAACCTTGGCATTTAAGTATCTAACCTTAATGTCACAGAGGTAGCACAAAGCCTACGGACTGTTAGCGGCAGCAAAATAAAGCACTAACAATGGGAGAGGCCCCTCGTATTTTAGACAAATAAAACCTCTTAATCATGATCTTGAAAAGTGTTCTGAAAAGTAATTACTATATGGGACATGGCACCCATCTTATATTCCTTCTGTTACTTGTAATTTATAGCAAACTGACAGATACAGACTTTACCCTACTTTCTATGTCTTACAACCACTTACGTCATGAGCATAGGGTAACTGGAAAGTGCACTGAATTAGAAAAATCAAGACACATTCTGAGATTTGGAGGCACATGGATTAATTTCTCTGAGGGTCTGTTTTCATATCTGTAAAGCAGAATCGTAACAGGTCACAGAATTATTATGGAAATTAAACAAGAAAACATATATAAGTGTTTTGTAAATAGTAAAGCACTCTACATGTGATAGGTGTTATTACTTGAGAAAAATCCTCACATTTTGGAAGTAATATCATTTCCCCTCTCCAACAAAAGTTTCTTTCATTTTTCCTGAAGTTTCTTAACGCTTGGCAATTTCAAATCTCTCTAATGGAGATTGACTTTTCTGAGGGGGACATATGGGCTGACAGAACTGCTGATTTTCTACGTACTGAAATCCTTTGTATGGAAGTTCAGTAGCTACCCTACATGTTTTGATTAGAGTCCTGGGAAGCCTCCCATCACAGAGAAAAGAAACAGCCACATATTTTGGGGGTTAGGCCAACAAAGGTCCAAAAAGACCCCAAAGGCTAACATGGTTGAGGAAAACTATGACATCACTTGGTGCAAGAAGAGAATTCTCATCAAGTAGGAGTCTGGACAGTGTTACCTAGAGGACTACCAATGATGAGAAATGGTGCTGTCATGACTTTGGGGCATATGTTGGCATAATTCCCTCTCTGGAGGGATGGCTTGAGGTTGGAGAACTCCATAATTACCAAAGGGATTCTACTGCACAAACTGCTTGGCCAATGGGACTGTCCCTCATGGACCTGGGGATGTCTCTCCTTACCACTGGGAACTTGTCAGGGCCATCCAGGTCACCCTGACAGGCTTTAGTACTTTTGAGTATCCAAAGTAAGCATCTAGAGTCTGGATAATTGTGCTCAGATCTCTGGGTTGTCTACCTATGAGTAATGTCCCATTCTCCTTCAAATCATCTTCAAAATCTGCATCCAATTATTTCTCTGGGGTGGGGGGTTGTACAACCTCCTGACTGGGTACCCTGATAACAGCTGTGCTCCAGAAAGATCTCTCTGATAGCAACACGCAGGAGGACTGGTGGGAAAGTAAGTGACCGGAGCAGCATAGAGATGGACAGGAAGGCTCGACACAAGGATTACTAAATAAGTGGGTCCAGGGGCACCTGGGTGGCTCAGTTGGTTAAGCGACTGCCTTCGGCTCAGGTCATGATCCCGGAGTCCTGGGATCGAGCCCCACGTCAGGCTCCCAGCTCTATGGGGAGCCTGCTTCTCTCTCTGACCTCCCCCTCATGCTCTCTCACTCTGTTTCTCTCTCAAATAAATAAATAAAATATTAAAAAAAAAAGTGGGGGGACGCCTGGGTGGCTCAGTTGGTTGGATGACTGCCTTCGGCTCAGGTCATGATCCTGGAGTTCCGGGATCGAGTCCTGCATCGGGCTCCCAGCTCCACGGGGAGTCTGCTTCTCTCTCTGACCTTCTCCTTGCTCATGCTCTCTCTCACTGCCTCTCTCTCAAATAAATAAATAAAAAATCTTAAAAAAAAAAAAAGTGGGTCCAACAGACTGTGGTGACTTGTCAGCTGTGGCCACAGGGAGAGGCAAGGAACCTACAGTGGTGACTCCGTGTTCCATCCTGAGCAGATGGGGACCACCGGGCTGGGTTGAATGTTACCCAATATTCTGTAAACTAAGAACAAAATAAAACCGCATGTTCACTGTGACCACAGTTCTACAGTATCACTGTGTCCCATGGATGAAGACTGAGAAGGTAACAGGCAAAAAAAAAAAAAAATCAATCTTTTATGTCAGGCAATGGTGAAACAAAATACACAAAAAGCAAACTTAGAAAGCTCACTTTCTTGGGGCGCCTGTGTGGCTCAGTGGTTTAAAGCCTCTGCCTTCGGCTCAGGTCATGGTCCCAGGGTCCTGGGATCGAGCCCCACGTCGGGCTCTCTGCTCAGCGGGGAGCCTGCTTCCTCCTCTCTCTCTCTGCCTGCCTCTCCACCTACTTGTGATCTCTCTCTCTGTCAAATAAATAAGTAAAATCTTAAAAAAAAAAAAAAAAAGAAAGCTCACTTTCTTATCTCTAAGGATTTTTCCATAATGTCTTCACGTATAAAAGCTTCATTTTATAAGTTTCCTCTTTTAAAAGGAATATTTTGCCAATCTCTTCCATACTCTTGAAAGGAATTTTTGATTTATAAGTGGCATGATTTCAGGGATCAGAGAAGCTATGAGATCATTCTTGCTATTGTTTTTCCGGAAAAAGGCCCTTTACATATATCTCATATATGATACCTTGCCAATGTATCACACAGACTTATATCTTTGTTTGAGAATGTCTTTGATAAGCCATTAACTACAAGGAAGAAAGCGTTAGTCAAAAGATAAGCCATAGATCTTGGCCAATTCCATATCTCAGATGACTATACTGATGTCAATTATTAACATAGATGACTTGAGGGAAAAAAGTCAAAGGTGTGAAGAATGTTGCAGCTGCAGGTATGATAGTTTATGGGAATTCTCTCAATAAACAGGATTACGAAGCGTAGCATTTTCATCCCTGTCATTTCTATTTTATATTTGGATGAGCATTTTTTCTTTATAAGTTTTAAAGAAATGGCCAACTCACTTGTACATACATTTGTACATCTTGTAAGACCATTTTAAACAAATCATGAATAGTCAGAAGAGCATAATTATTTAGTTCATTTATAAAACTTTAAAAAATGAAAGCATTTTCAATTATTATCCTGCTTTGGCTATGAAATGAAACCGACGTACTTCCAAGCTTCTATGTAATACAATTTGACGAGGTATCTGAAGCATTTGTTATGGTGAAATTTTACTGCATGGAAATTTCATTGCAGAGGAACCAGAGGATCACTGGAAATCGGATTCGTCAGATCATTATAATAATACTACTGGGATAGACTTTTATCTATATGAACTCTCATAGATTGGATTCATGTTGATTTATATGAATTCTTCATAATCATGAGTCATTTTTATTGTTACTACTGTTATTTAATATTTATGGAGTGACCACAGTGTGGGATTCTACCTTTTAATCAAACTTCCCATCCATATCTTTGGAAGACATGAAGTGTAAGAGTTCATATAAGCAGTGTGATTGTTTATATGAGAATTTCTGCTTCTACCTTTCTGTTCTCCATCTTATTCATTGGTAAACTTAATTAAACCAGGAAGAAAAATTATTGCTTTAAACTTACTTCTGAAAAGGTAAAAAAGTTTTCTCATCTCTGCAGTGTGGGGAGACATGAAGTGTATAGGCTCACCAAAGAACAGTAATCTAGAACCTAGTCAGTTGGCTTGACCAATGGCTACATGAACCAAACCTCTGTCTCTCCAGCATCTTTGGAGAGTGCGAGACTTCAATGAGAAATATATTTTAAAATCAATTTACCTGATGTTGCTCAGTTTCTCAGAGGTCATCGCTGCTGTGAATTTTTTTAACAAGGAGATGAGTAATGAGTAATACAAGCATTGACTTCTTCGGTTCCATTTTTCTCCACAGAAAACGAAGCCTTTTTTTTTTTTTTTTTTTGGTCAAGGGCACCATTTGTCTCCCAGGTACCATCAGGGTTTGAAATCTGGGGGTCATTTTTTGAATCTTCCACGGGCTTCCAGCCAATTATTCATCAAGTCCTCTCGATTTATCTTTATCTCCCACACTCTCTACTTCCACTGTCCAGTTAAGTCTCTTATCTCTTAACACCTGCATTACTGCAACAGTCTCTGAGCTGGTCCTTTTGCCTTTGATCTCTTATCTCTTCAATTAATCCTGTAGACTGCTGCCAGATTAATCTCCCTCAGACTGTGCTCTATGTCATTCCCCTGTTAGGAATCCATGGTTCTGCTACATTACCGTCCCTTCAAACCCAAACCTCCCATCTGATATTCAAAGCTCACCATCCACCTTATCTAGCCACAGTTTTCTCTAATTTCTCTGTCCCGGTCAAGTTGTCCCTTTTTAGTTCCCTCCCACAGTACTCCTGGGCCATCTCCTACTTCCTGCCAGTCTGAATCTCATCAACCCTACAACACTTACCATTATGGTTCTTCCCCGAAATCTACTCCTTTTTTTTTTTTTTTAATTATTATTGCAGTAGAGTTGACATATTATATTAGTTTCAGGTATATGACATAGTGATTCAACAGTTCTACACATTACTCAATGCTTACCACGGTAAGTTGTAGTCACCACACCACGTTATTACAATATTTCTGACTACATTCCCTATACTGTACTTGTCACTTCTGTCACTTATTTATTTATTAAAAAATTTTTTAAAAGATTTTATTTATTTATTTGACAGACAGGTCACAGGTAGGCAGAGAGGCAGGCAGAGAAAGAGATGGGGAAGCAGGCTCCCCGCTGAGCAGAGAGCCCGATGCGGGCTCAATCCAAAGACCCTGGGATCATGACCTGAGCCAAAGGCAGAGAGTTAACCCACTGAGCCACCCAGGCGCCCCATGTCACTTATTTATTTTATAGCTGGAAATTTGTCCCTCTTAATCCCTTTCACCTATTTTACCCATCCCTGCCCCCACCAACCCCTCCCCCACCCCCGGCCCTCTGGCAACCACCAATTTGCCCTGAACCCTTGAATTCTTAGAGCAGAGTCCTCAGCTAAGACAATGGAAAGCTAAATCTTGCAGACACCAAAATCCCTGAAGGAACCACTGGGGTCCAACTCTCAGCTCAGGAAGGGCAGGGAGAAAAAGCCAGGCCCAGAGATAAAGAGTTTGGAGCCAGGGAGATCAGTGAATGTGGGCGACAAACCAGAGGAGATGAGTTGATCCTGAGCAGATGTCTGGAACAACACTTAGGGTCTGAGGCTTTAGTTCAATAAATTCAATAAATGTTTCTTGAGTGTGTTTTCTGCAGGTCCTGCTCCTGGTGCTGGAGAGCTAACAGCAAACCAGGCAGACATGGAACATGTTTTCTAAATATGTTGATCCAACATTTATGGAGCATGTTTTCTCAGGTGTAGTCAGACAATCAATGATTGCAATGAGGTGTTAGGTGAAGGGAAATGTATGGTAGGAGGACCTGACCTAAATTTCACTTTTCTTTGAGACTAAGGTCTGGATTTCAAGTTGTTCATGGGACACTTCTACTTAGTCATTCCTTCACAAACATACACGTTCAAGACCAAACTCATTATTTCCCACACTATTTTCCTAAAATGCTGCCCTCTGCCCGTGTTTCTTTTCTTTGGGATGGGCTTCATTAAGCACACGGTTATATAAACCAGAAATGTGATCATCCCTGACACCTCTTCTACCTTCATTCTTCATTGCCAATTCATTACCAAATACTGGTAATTTCATCTAAAGATTTCTCAAATCCATTTCCCTTTCACCATCTCCCACTGTCCCAATCCTGACAAAGTTCTCCTTCCTCTCCTAAGCTGTTCCAGTAACACAGATCAGATCATGCCCTTTCCTCCAGTGGATTCCCATTGCTTTCACAATGAAGACCAAAATCCTTGACATGTCCCAAATGGCTTTCAAGGTGTCTCACCCCCCCACCCACTGCATCGCTAAACTGTTCTTATATTTCTTCCACCTCACTCTTCCTGCTTCAGCCACATGGACCTTGTTTCTGTTCCCTGATGTACTAGCCCCTTGCCTCCCTCCCCCATCCATAACAAGGTAGCGCATGCATAGTTCCCTCTGTCTGAAATGTTCTTCCCTCTTGTCTTTGTCTAATCAACTTTCACCTTTGCAATAGGGACAAGATACCCTTTTCTTACTTACAGTTTCCTTATCAAGAAAGTGGAGACAAATTCTACCTCACAGGTGATGAGGAAACAGGCAACCGAATGCATAGGGAAACACTACAAAAGGCTGACCGGCCCATCTTTAATAATAGTGTTCTCTTTCCTTCTTCAACTTATTTATTTCTGTCCTGCATCATTACTAGTTTCTTTCTTTTTATAAAGCTTCACAACATAGGTCTAGAGGGAAGATGTGATTCTGTCAGGCTCCTTTCCTTCATATCAGTGTATCTGTTGTGTGCCCTTCTCTTCAGTGGCTTTGGGGGGGGGGCAAGATGGCATCACTACGCTAAAATGGGCAGATTTTGGGGCTGAAGAGACCACAGTACTTTTTTTTTTTTAAATTTTTAAAAGATTTATTTATTTATTTATTTATTTATTTGACTTACAGAGATCACAAGTAGGCAGAAAGGCAGGCGGAGAGAGAGGAGGAAGCAGGCTCCCTGCTGAGCAGGGAGCCCAATGAGGGGCTCGATCCCAGGACCCTGGGATCATGACCTGAGCCAAAGGCAGAGGCTTTAACCCACTGAGCCACCCAGGCGCCCTGAGACCAGAGTTCTTATCCCAGACTCATCTTTAGCCTGACTCCATTACAAGCCATATGACCTTGAGGAAGTCATTGAACCTCTTTGAGCTTTTTGCCTCCTCCTCACTAGGGAAGGGATCACCTCAGCTCCTCCCTCAGGACTGCTGAGGATGAGGGTGAGGGGAATGTTGCAGGTAAAAGTGCTTCATAAACAGGAGGGGCTGTTGTTTTATAACCACAGAGGTTTAAATACCCTGAGTGTTTCTGATTTTGTCCTGACTACATGATATGCTTTACTGCTTACAACTCTTCACAGACTTCACCTACTCTGAAGAGGGGGACACATTTCGCTCCCTTCACAAGGCACCTTCCCATTGGTGCTATCCCTTTAGCTTCTCCAAAGAGTTTAATCTGCTTCCCAAAGGGAACCTTCGTTTCTCATCACAAGACTGAGAAAAGCAGTATTTGACTTCTCATTGAGAACATCTGTGTTCTCGCTTATTTACTGATCTGCTAGGACTGTCCCATACGGGACTTGATCAGGGCACTGGAGGGTAACCTGATGTAAGAAAGCCTCATGCATGGGGTCCTGCATTAAGTATTCACATTTTTTTTCGTGTATGATTCTGAGGACTGTGCTCCGACTGGATATAAACATTGCGTGGGAAGGGCCTTATCTTTAAAAATAGTTTTCGTCTCCTGTTTAAATGGGGGGAGGGAGACAACGACATTTTCACAACAACTCATTGGGTGCAGGTTGGCACATGGTTCTATGAAGTGAATGCCCAAGACTGCAACAGCAAAACACCTGGCCTCTAGAACGTCTAAGTCCACCCCCATCTCAAGACCCACCCGATACTCTGGCATTTGGTGCAAAACCAAACCAAATCAAATTTTTTATTTATTGGACATGCATTTTTATGGTGTAAGCTTGTCATTTCTCTTTCTGGAGACTATTTCAGTGGAAGGAATAATGTCACTAACACTAAAACCATTTTTTCAAACCCCTTTGATCTTTTAAACTTAGCCTCTTAGTTACCTCACTCTGCTTTTTTTGTCTGCTGACACCACCTTGTCTTTTGTTACTTCCTTCCCATTCTTTATCCAGGATCTGAAACCAAATAGGCTCCTGGGTATTAGTGGGAGAAAACTGTGGCTCGTTCTAGGCTTGCCTGACTTTTGGCTCAGCGTGGTGAGCTCCCCCTTTTCCTCCCCGGCTCTTCCTCTGGTTTGCTCTGTTTTAGGACTGTTATAAGGAAGACCCCACCAAAAAGTGTGGGGGAAGTTATTAACATTTCAAAGGGTTCAGGGATGGAGTGGGAAGCCCTGAAGGTAGGATCACTAGATGCCGGGGCAGATCCTGTTCCAGGCAGGAGTTTTTCTTCTTCGGTTTTAAAACAACATCTTACACTCTGAAGATGAACATCAGCCGATTGGAGAATAGAGACGATACTAAAGATATGTCTAACTCTCTTATTTCCTAGGTACCAACCCAATTAGTTTCTCTAGTGCAAACCCGGAATGAAAACTAACATGTATTAAATGCAGTACAGGACAAACATGAATACGACATTCTCTTTGATCATCTTGGACTTGATGACAGGGAGATGAATGAACGTCATTAAGGACTGTCCACAAATGAAGCAGTGATTCCCTCCTACCCCCAAGACCGATTTCTTAACTACAAGTACAAAGGTGTGAGGGCATGGGAGGGTTAAGGTTTGAGTTTCCATCAAATCACTGTAATCTGAACCTGGTCCTCAAATGACTATTATGCCCAAGGTTTCTTGGTGAAATACAACTCATTGTGAATTCTGATTACATTTCCTATTCCCTTCCAAAAAAATAGAAAGGAAATTAAGTTATATTTGATTACATTACAAAAAAGCCAACTGGTGTCTGGGCAGTCATTACCATGTCCGAAGGAAATGGCCATACTGTACAGGGGCAAGCTCTTACTGAGCTCTGGCACGTGGGCTTGACCTCTTGTTCTTTATGCAAGCAATTTGCAAGCATCAGGACAGAGTCACAAGAACACAAACGTACCTATGTGTTTTCATTACGAACAAAGCCAAATAATTTTGTTTAGGTAAAAGAAATGAAAACTATATCTCTTGAAACATGAGTCCAATTTGTTTCTTGCTCTGCAATGTTACCAATTTTAGCCTGTCAGGTTTCTTAAACTATCTTCAATGCAGCTGAGTCAATATGGTGAAGCAAAGCATACCAAAGATCTACTTGGGTCGTTATCAGCCGGTTTTGGTTTGTAGACCACTTGTTAGTGTCCTAGAACAACAAACATGTTCATTTCTCAAAAGCAGTGGCCACACCAGTCCCCGGAGGATTCTGTTAAAATGAAGTTTTTGAGTAAGTAAGACTGAGATGGGGCCCGCCGCTCTGTGGATCTTGGAGATGCCCGTGCTGTGATCAACGTGTTCGAATGGGGGTGAGGGGAATACACAGTATGTGGCCTCCTATCTTTCTTGGCCCTAGTCTGTTGGTAGAATTAATAGGCAGATGTGAGCCATTTCAATTAAACACAAACAATGCAACCCCTGACTTTTAGTACATGGTCTTAGGACATCATGAGTTCATCCTGGAATGCGTAAGGTTATGATTTCAGGTTTGAAAATGGCTCAGGAAGGGTATCTTCCTAACACCTGCAGGAACGTGGGGACACCAGTCTTCCCATTCCTCCTTTCTTTATTTATTTATTTAGTCAGAGAGAGTGAGAGGACGAGCACAGGCAGACAGAGTGGCAGGCAGAGGCAGAGGGAGAAGCAGGCTCCCCGCGGAGCAAGGACCCCGATGTGGGACTCGATCCCCCGACGCCGGGATCATGACCTGAGCCCAAGGCAGCCGCTTAACCAACTGAGCCACCCAGGCGTCCCCCATTCCTCCTTTAGAAAGCACTTCACGTTATATAATTGCATCAGTTAGAAAAACACTCAGGAGTCGCCACCTGCCCCCTACCCCCCTGTGATTCTTCTTTGCAGTCAGGGTTGAGGACGGCACCCCCTTGGAAATGACCAGGCGGCGCTCACACAGGGCTTATACACTCACAGCCCAGCGCCCCGTAGAGCACGAAGGTATAACCCAAGGAAAAGAAGCAAGTGAAGAGAAACAGAGTAACTTCCAGAGAAAGAAAGAAGAGAAACCGTGACCAGAAGGGCTGAGGGACAGGCTGAGGGCTGGACTGCTGCGCAAGAAGAGCGGGGGGTCTGAGTGGAGGCCTCCTGGGTGAGGGCAGGAGGCAGGAGACAGCTGTCATCCTCTTTGTTGCTGACGTCAATACGGAAGCAGTTCGAAGGGCAATGAATGGAGAGCGGATAAGGAATGTTACGAGTGTAATGACCACTCCTCTCAAAACTAGCGCTTTCATTTTCAGATCCGCTTCAAGGAAACAGGAGAGGGACTATTCAACACTCCAGATCTGGGACAACAGTAAAACTTTCAAAGGGCTCGCTGTGGCCCCCACACCTGCAAACCTGGTCGGGTACAATATGGCATCTGTGTGGTTGGTGGCTCTATGATACTTTTTGCCAAATCTTAATTCTTGTATCAAAGCAGCACAAAGAATGTGAGTAGACGTGGTGTGGTAGCTCGCACCGCCAATACTCAGCACCTCACACGGGTCTGTGCGCTCCTGGCAAAGGGACCGCGGGACAGACATCACACAGCCGCCCGATAAAATTCAGCGAGCACTGCGGGCCGAGCGGTCTATCTAGATGCGATAACCATCATAATAGAAAGTTAACCCTTGGCTTTTTCACAGGGAACACGTACTTATAAGGTTTCAAACACAATTGTTTTTTGTGAATCAGAAACCATCATGCAAGAGACACCTGGTGAACAGTAAATATGGAAACGGTAAGAAACCAAATCCGAACGCCTTTATCAGGGAGGCACCACCCAGTTTGAGTGAACAAAAGATTCCTGGTTTTCTCTTTCTCAAAGAGTTCACTTCTGTGTGTGTTCTGTTTGTGATCTTCTTTCAGCTGATAGTGGCTTTTGGTTACACACTCTTATCCTTGTATCTTCTGCCTCACAGCTGTTTAAAGTTCCCATTGGCCACTGCCATTATCTCGTTTTTCAATGCAGCCCCTAGACCCTGTGCCCTTACACAGACAGCCCCACTTGAGAGCATGTGGCCCCTCTGACTGCTCCTTTCCTTCAGGAAAATGCTGGTGCAACAAAGGAGGAGTGATACTCGGATGGTTTTAGGGAGCCCTTGAAAATGCAACAGACCTGTCCCAGGCCACAAAGGGACCCTTGTGGGCTTGTTTATCTATAGGCCCTTGAAAACCTAGGAAGTCACTTTGTTTGGACTAAAAAGCTTAAAATGGTCTCAAGCACAGATTTGCTTTCATTAAAAAAAAAAAAAAGATCAAAGATCAAAGGAGGAAAGTATCATCTTCAATCTTAATTCCTCCTTCTCTTGATTCACCTCAGTAAAAAGCATTAAGCAAACCATATGTAATTATTAACTGATGGATTCTTTCTTCTTCTTCTTCTTCTTCCTTTTTTTTAAAGAGGGAGAGGGGGAGGGGCAGAGGGAGAAAGAGAGAATCCTAAGCAGACTCCCTTCTGAGGGTGGAGCCCGACATGGGGCTTGATCTCACAACCTCGAGATCGTGACCCGAGCTGAAATCAAGAGTCCGACGCTCAAATGACTGAGTCACCCAGGCGCCCCAATTATTGGGTTCTTTATAATACTTTTCAGCTAGAGTCTGCAATAGTTATTTGGCTTTTTTATGCATTTATCTCCCTCCGCAGTCTAGACCAGAAACCAGTATTTTGCTTGACAGGTGTAAGTAAGATACAAGCAGAGATTATACACGCATATATTGGAAATCATGCAATAGATTGTAAACACTGATACATTCTGACTAGAGGAAATTTTACTAGCCAACTGCTAGTGGCATAACCTTGACAAATAATCCCTGTAAACAACTGCTTATACCCCAAGCTCTAAAACATCCAGCTGGTAAGAAAGTTCTTTTTGTGAGAAATAACTGATTTTTATTTATTCAGAGATTCTAAAATAATGGAGAGTGGAAACTCCTGACAGAAAACTCGTGTATTCAGAATAAGGAACAATAATACCGCCGCTGTGTTATGTTTGTGGGTGTGTCTGTGTGCAAATCCGAGGTATGTGTGAGTCTATCTGTGGATTGTTGGTATGTTTGTATGTCTGCGTGGGGACAGGGAAGTTATACAGGAAGGCTTTACGACATACCGTTAGATCTTGGTTTATGGCTATGAGGACTCCTGATGTCCATATGGAACTTTAAAAATTAAATCTTTATTGGACCCAGAAAACATTTTAATACAAGGGAGCTCAGATCATCTAAAAACAGAATAAACTGAAGATGTCAAGATGTCTCGATTGTGATACCTCTTTTTCTAGATAAAAAGAGAAAGCATTCTCTCTGATTTGAACTTCGGAATGAAAATATTGCAGGGGGAGGCAGGGCGAGGTCCTGGACATTCTGTCCTGTGCTACCAGTATATTTAACAGCTTGTCACTGCAGGGGCCGTGCCCGAGTGTCTGACCTGAGTCAGTGTCCAAACTCCAACACTCGTCCCTCCTGCACGTATTGTTCAAGGAGGCTCGAAGCATCGTTGCTCTAATGCAAAGTCTTATTTAGGTATGGTCCCCAACCAAGGCACTGATGAAAGTGGCCACTTGGGACATTTCAGCGCCTCTTCCCACACTGATCCTGAGAACATTCGCAAGCGATACTTACAGGGACTGAAGGCTTCGCAAATTCTGCAGAGCTTCCGTCGGTACCTGTCTCAGGTGATTATTCTGCAGCATACTGCCCATGAAAACAAATGAAGAAAAACGTTAAAGAAGGCTCACAATAACGAATAATAATTGGCCATGGCCGTGCCAGGCACTATTCTAGGCATCGGGGAAACAGCAGAGCATAAGACCAAGTCTTGGCCCTTGGGGAGCGTACGTTCCTGTGTGGAGTGAATGATAAGTAAAAAATGATGGATGAGTCTATAACATCAGACAAATGATAGGTACCATGAACAAAGAACAAAACATGGATTTGGGATGGTTGGCTACAAGGGGTGAGATCTTTATTTTAAAGGTGGTCAGGGAAGATCTTTCTTAGGAGGTGATACTTAAGTGGAACCTAGAATGGAGTCATGGAGCAAATCCTGTGGACACCTGGGAAGAATTTCTGAGAAGAGGGAGGAGTAAGTGCAAAGGCCCAGAGGCCAGAGCTTGTTTGACTCATTCAAGGAGCAGCCAAGGATCATGGGAGAGGAGTGAGTGAGAGCAAGAGGTTGAGAGAAACTGAGGCCATCTCACGGAGGACTTTCAGACCACAATGAGGCTTTATTTTAAATGTGGTGAGAAACTCCTATTGGAGGGTTTATGTAGGGAAATGATATGCTCTAACTTATGTTTTTATCCTTTTAAAACATTTGAATATAGTTGATATACAATGTAACATTAGTTTGAAGGTACAACTTACTGATGTACAAGTTTCTACATTACGCTATGTTCATCACAAGTGTAGCAACCATCTGTTTCCATACATCACGATTACAGTATCACTGACTGTATTCCTTATCCTCTGCTTTTTATTCCTGTGACTTATTCACCCTGTAACTGGAAGCTGCTATCTCCTACTTCCCTTCACTGATTTTGCTAACCATCTCCACCCACCACCTCCCTCTGGCAACCATCAGTTTGTCTTCTGTATTGATAGGTCTGATTCTGCTTTTTGTTTGTTCATTTTTTCAGATTCCACTTATGAGTGGAATCATGTAGCATTTGTCTTTCTCAGTCTGATTTATTTCACTTAGCATAATACTCTCTAAGTCCATCCATGTGGTCTCAAATGGCATGATATCATCTTTTTCATGGCTGCATAATATTCATACACATATGCATGCACACAGACACACATTTTCCTTATCCATTCATCTATGGATGGACACCTGGATTGCTTTCATATCTTGCTATTGTAAATAATGCTGCAATAAAGACAGGGATGCATATATCTTTTCAAATTACTGTTTTTGATTTCTTTGGGTAAATACCCAATAGTGGGATTATTGGAACATATGGTATTTCTATTTTTAATTTTTTGAGGAACCTCCATTCTGTTTTTCCCATAGGCTGTTCTGATTGACATTCCCACCAACAGTGTACAAGGGATCTCCTTTCCCCATACCTTCACCAACACTTGTTTTATGTATGGTTTAAAGGATCCCTCTGATGACTATATAAATTAGACAAAATGGAAATATGGCTACAGTAGGAAGCTATTAAAGATCTCTCTTCCTGTGTGTGTGGTCATATTTTAATAGCAATGAAATTCTTTGTGTGAAGTATTGTGCTTTTGCTCGCCTGGATTCAACAGTTCTCAGAACATGAGGACTACAGAACAGTAACACCTGGTAACAATGAAATAAAAATATATCACTATTAGTAGGGAAATAGCAAGGGAAAAAATTCCCATTAGATTCCTTGTACTTTGCTAGCTTATTCATAAATGTTTATAACACCATAATTTTGCAGCCATTCCGCCTGTATTTCATGGTCTATGTAAGCCAGAGGCAGAAGACTATTTTAGGAAAGTAGATATTCTACAGAAATATTTCTGCTGAGGAGGTTGCCTGCTTTACATGTGGACCTCTGAAAAAAATGTGCCTGTTTCTCTCCTGTCCACTACAGAAGTGTCTTTTCATGAGATGACTCGCTGGGATCCAACCCCGTGTGTGGCTGACTCTGAACTTGGCGTACGCTCCACTGCACTGCAAGCAGTCTCTTGAGGCATACTGGCTGAATGTCCAGATTCTCAGGTTGGATAGTGTACGGAATATTACAGTATGGATAAGAGTATGGGTTCTCGAATCGGTCTGCCTTTTCCCTGCCACCAGCAGTGTGGCCTCGGGGAAATCATCCAATTTCTCCACATCTCAGTGACCAATAATAATACCCACCCGAGGGCTTACTGAGATGATCTGATGCGTGAACGTATATGGAACAATCCGTGCTGTATGGTAAGCATTCCACAAAGGTCGGCCCTTTTTTTGTATGAATTGATAGACTCCTTGTCAAAACTAACAATGTAATGAGATCATATTGGATGTGACATTTTAATTAACCACAAAATAAAATGAGCAAAAAAAAAATCTGTGCTAGTGGTTCTCAGACTTCAGGGTTTATCAGAATCCACTGGGAGACTTATTTTTTTTTTAAAAGATTTCATTTATTTGACAGAGATCACAAGTAGGCAGAGAGGCAGAGAGAGAGAGGGAAGCAGGCTCGCTGACTGAGCAGAGAGCCCGATGCAGTGCTCGATCCCAGGACCCTGAGATCATGACCTGAGCTGAAGGCAGAGGCTTAACCCACTGAGCCACCCAGGTGCCCCCACTGGGAGACTTATTAAAACCCAGATTGCTGGGCCCACCCTCAAAGTTTCTGGTTCAGTACATCTGGGTAGGAGCCAGAGAATGTGCATTTCTAACCAGGTGATTCTGGTGCTGAAGGGCAAGGTGCCACACACTGAGAATTACCCTAAACTAGACCAAGTGATTTCTGGTAGAATATCTTCACCTGAACTTGGGGCTACATTGAGCTTGGAGATAAGGCCTAAGTTTTACGTCTTTTAATTTAAAACCATTTAATCTCTCTGACCTTTGGTCACTTATCTGTATAATGGGAATATAATGAGATCATCTGACTGATAAGTCGCTTGAGGATTAAAATATGAGATGTGAGTTCATATACAAATGATACATGAAAAATACTTAAAGGTCATAAAATTTACACTTTTCTTATCATGTCTGAGATTCTGTTTAAGAAAGAACAGAATTATGTCACTTGTAGTCCAGTAGTTTGCCAAAAGAATTTCATTATTGAACTTGAATTCAACTAATATTTTATAAATCAAGAGTGTCAAATGTATTGCTTTTTTATGAACAAAGTCAAGTTTTAGGAAGACCTCACACTTCACATACCTGTCAGGGAATTGGGAAAGTTGTAGCTTGAATTCCATATTTAATAATTTACCTGAATATTAAAATTTTACATTTCTAGATTATTTTACACTTTTCCAAGTAGTTTTTCCAAGTAGTTTTAATATATATAACATATATTATATATAGTTTTAATATATTATATAAGTTTAACTCCACAGAAATGTTTTCTAAGTCACTCACTAATTGAGTGACACATTTAAATGATGGTAAGACACAGATAATGGACTTAATTGATGTCTAAACTTAGTAGGTAATACATTACTGTACAAAGTGTTTATTGAATAGTCTTTCTATGCTTTGATAACCAAACAGTGAAACTATTAAAATGTGGACTTCCTAAAAAATTGGAAAATTGGAGTAGAGGATAAGAGATATTCAGGTGGTTTTCCTTCATTAAGTAGTTGCAAACTGTCTCCGAAGTTTTATACATCTTTATACATCTTTATACAAGTTTTAAAATATCTCTGAAGTTTTATACATTCAGAAAACAGAACTGAAGTGAACTTTGCTGATGATAATTTTTAAACTACTCCTGAACTACCTCTCGGCAATTTAATTTTTGGATTACTTCTACCAGTAAAATACCAAAAATATAATTTAAAAAAATCACTTAAGTCCTGATTCTCTTCCTAAAATAACTTCTGTTTAATTACTTTTAAATGACAAAACAAGAGCAAGTTATCTCCGTTATATCCTTATAAGTCTCCAGTGTGTTAATTAGAAAATTCTGTTTTTGTTTAAGATATCCTAGTGGGAGACAAAACAATTAAAGGGTTTATAGCACTATGGAGTGCAATTAAAACAGAAAGCATTCACAACACGGCTGCTGATTTCTTTTGCAAATATTCCTTTATTCAGTGCATTGAATATAAGCAGAAAGCACCATAAACTGGATATGGGTTTAGGTACTTTTAGCTTCGTATTTATCATTTGCATATGGGTGAGAAAAGAAAACACTTTCTCTAGAGACAAAGGATGGTTGCATACTTTCTTAATTTCTTTCCCTGATTTTAATTTTAAATATTAAGATTTGAGTGTTTTTATTTTAAAATATATACACAATGGAATACTATGCAGCCATCAAAAGAAATGAAATCTTGCCATTTGCGATGACATGGATGGAACTAGAGGGTACTATGCTGAGCAAAATAAGTCAATCAGAGAAAGACAATTATCATATGCTCTCGCTGATATGAGGAAGTTGAGAGGCTTTGGGGGTAGGAAAGGAATAAATGAAACAAGATGGGATTGGGAGGGAGACAAACCGTAAGAGACTCTTAATCTCACAGAACAAACTGAGGGTTGCGGGTGGGGGCGTGGTGGGGAGGGAGAGGGTGGTTGGGTTATGGACATTGGGGAGGGTATGTGCTATGGTGAGTGCTATGAAGTGTGTAAACCTGGCGATTCACAGACCTGTACCCCTGGGGCTAATAATACATTATATGTTAATAAAAAATTTTAAAAATTAAAAAAATGTGGTTAGAAATCATATAATACCTGAAATAGACAGGATGCATAAACTGAATTGTTCAATGATTTTAACAGAATATATTTATTCCATTTAACTTTTCCTGTACAAATCATAAGGCTTATGCAGAACTTCTTGTAAAACCTTTTAGTATTCTTACGCATGAAAATATTATTGATTTACATTTGGCCTGGAGGGACAGACAGAAGTCGGGTCAGATGTGGGAGAATCTTTTATACCAGGCTGAGTAGCACATCACAGGGTAATTTACTTCACGCCCATCATCTGGAAAACCAAAGATGTCCCCCCAAATTTCCAAAACACTGTGTGGCAGGCAGAATGACTGTGGTTGAGAACCATTGTTCTCCTACCAAAATACTTTCAGAATATTTGACGATTCAATTTGCTCATTGAATATTAGTGTTTAAGTCAATAAAGTAAATGGAACCATGAATTCAATTCCTGGCAGAGGTCTTGCTCCTCTAGATCCCTCTTCACATGCACAGCGATCTAGCTAAACTGCCAAGTCCGAAACTGCCATTCCCATGCTTACAACTTTCCCCTGGTTCCTCATCATGCCCAGAACATGATCATGCCCATGCATTTTTGACATGACATACAGGATCTCTGGGACCAGGCCCCTTTCTATCTCTTGCAGGAAGCCAACTCTAAACCATCAGACCAGACTAAATGTTCCCTATCCTCGGGAGTTTCACAATGTCCTGCAAATATCTCTATCATAATTTTTTAGATGAATCAGAGATCTGTTTGTTTGTCTTTGTCCTACTATCCTGATCCCACAACCTAGCACTACATAATAAACTCTTCAAGGGCATGGGTCATACTTATTGATCCTTGTATTTTTTTAGCAATAATCTGTTCAATGCCACACACACACACACACACACACACACTTTTTTTCTCCCTCTCTGTAGCTCAGTATGCCCAAAAAACATTTTTAAGTGAATTAAAATAATTGATTCTAGTATAATTTATTTAACAAGTCTCCAAAATATTTTGTGGTACATATCTCAACATCGAAAAACATCACCTTAAGACTGTACTTTCAGGGATCATTTCTATAGTTTGAAAAACATCACCTTACTTGTCTTATCTAAACTTGATTTATTTATGATGCATTTTAAGTGGTTCCAAGTATTTTGCTGAGTTCATGGAGATGGAGGGCACGAACTCTTTCGTGCACCAGCTCACAATTTTACCACACAATGAATTCACATTAGGATTCAGTAATATGACTACTTAAACATATTTCTGCCTAGGAGCACCTGGGTGGCTCAGTGGGCTAAGCCTCTGCCTTTGGCTCAGGTCATGATCTCAGGGTCCTGGAATCAAGCCCCGGGAGCCTGCTTCCCCCTCTCTGCCTGCCTCTCTGCCTACTTGTGATCTCCCTCTCCCTCTGCCAAATAAATAAATAAAATCTTTAAAAAAAAATTTCTGCCTAATAGCCAAAACAACTTAAGGGTAAGGGGGACCAAACTCAACCACCCAAGCAGACCAAACGATGGTTTGGCTGTTAAATTTGATTTTTAGCAAAAGGTTCAATTTAAGTAGAACTGCTTTTCTAAGAGGCTACGTATCCCTTAGGTCAATAAAATGCAATTTCCATTAAGGAGAAATATATCAAAATCCTTCTTAGAGTTTATAACTTTTATCTCGAAGAAAGGGAATAAAATCAGGATATTCTCTCAGATAAAATTTTCCTGGTATGACTTTCAACTTGTTACCTATTTTCTCTAACTAGGTGACTTTTTTTTCCTGCACAGAATAAACTGAAAGAAAACTAAGCAATGAGTATTAGAAGAAGGAGGTATTCAGTAATAATGAGTTTTCTGATGAACCAGCTGGGAAGTTGGATATTAAATAATAAGAAAACCACTCTTATAAGTCCCGATGAACGGACAATTCTCAATTAAATAACTACTCACTGAATCTGTTACGCACTTGGCTTTTCTCTATTCTCTATTCTATTCTCTATTCACAAGTGGAACATAAACTTGGTAGTGTTTTAGCTAATCCTTATTCAGAGCATTAAACGGAAATAAGCTTGACAAATGGTTTGAGGCTGCGGTCCCATTATGTCAGCATCATGATGATTTATTCACTTGGTGATCAAAATGATTCAAGGGAGTGTCCCCAACTTCATTACATAAAAGGAAAGGGAAATACTCTCTTAAAAGTCTGAGTCGATAGGCTGCTTCTTTAGAGGCAATTTTAGATTTTAAATTAGGACAGGAGAGAGGGACTTTTTTCACACACGGACCCAGCCAGGTATAATGC
The DNA here is from genome assembly GCA_004024625.1 of Mellivora capensis. Classification (NCBI taxonomy): domain Eukaryota; kingdom Metazoa; phylum Chordata; class Mammalia; order Carnivora; family Mustelidae; genus Mellivora; species Mellivora capensis. Next base: position 45,655 of record PISX010003044.1, read on the forward strand.
AGTCCTGCAGCACCAATGAAGGTGGACTTGAATTTAAATGAATTAGCCTATGGTTCTGAATAGCTTATTAGAGGGATTCAGTCTTTAGGAGTTAATCAGCATCCACTTGACACTAAAATCTGAAATATAACAAATAAAAAAGAAATATAATAAATAAGACCCTATTTACTTACAGAACTTTAAGACTGTAAAGGCCAGCGAATGCTCCATTGGGAATGTATGTCAAAGCGTTTCCGGCAAGACGTCTGCAGGTTTCAAGGGAGAGAAGAGACAGTGAGCAAAGTTCTCTTCATGTGGAATTCATTTAGTTGTTAAGAAACGCAACAGAATTTTGTTCAAACCACAAATGCCAAAAACAACTGTGTAAGGAGCCTTGTCTTGTTATATTTTGTGAAAAGCTTCTATAAATTTCTAATCAAAAGGCTGGCGAAAGAAGTACTTACAAAGAAATATAATAAATTACCTATTTTACAATAAACCTTTTAATAGCTTCAACTATGTAGCTCTCCTTTCTAAAAAATTTTTGACAAAAGTTAACACCATATGATAATTTTCAGAAATTGTAATATCAAACTGTGATTGTTATATGATTTTTATAATTTTTCTTTAGAAGCCTAAATAAATCAGATAATCAAACATAGGAGTATTTCTGTTGCCATTATCCCACAAAATGCCCAACTTTCTTGCTAAATCTGGCAAATAAGAATGAGACTATCACAGTCAATTTTTTCTAAACTCTATCAGAAAAGGGTAAAGTACTTTTGATCAATGGTTTAATTGAGCAAAGCCTTAAAAAAACTGAAAATAGAGAGTGGTTAGGGTCAAAGACATTAATACGGTTTATTTAGTGGAAAGTTTTAACATCATTAACTGGTAAAATTTAAAGAGTGTATAATATTTTTCTAACTGGGAAGCAATCAAGGTGAGAATGTACGTAAAAAGATCGACAAGGCGTGGTACTGGAAGCATCTGGTTCGGTACTTCTTTGGCAGTCACATTAGAGCCATAACCTCAGGTGTTAGATGGAAAATCCAAAATGGAAAATGGAAAATCCAGAAACAGCACAGTGACTCAGAAGAGCACAGAACCTTTTAAGGAGCTGGTCACATTGTAGAAGGGTGGGCAAAACCGGCAATCAAGACCGCCCTTCCACACTGACTCTCTCCCTATACCCACTCACTCTGGGTCTGCTGATCCTCTTTGTGAAGCCAACTCTGATTACATCACGACCCTCTTCAAAATCCTTCACCAGTTTGCATCCAAATGAAAAGAAATGCGAAGTGCTCAGCTCCCTCTCCACAATTTCCCGATCCCTGTTTATGCTGGAGCTTGACGAAGCTATGGGGCTTGCTTTTCTGAGACATGCCATCCACCATCTCCTTTCTGGACCTTTGTTCTATCTAAAATATTCTCTCTCCTCTCCCTTCCTGTCTCTCAAAGCAATTTCATTTCTTAGCAAATTCTTAGCAATTTCTTCTTTCCAAACGGATGGGCATTCTGTCTATTTTGAACCACTCTGGTAGCACTTTGTGTCTCTCTGTGGGTTTGCTGACTACCTGTCCTGCCACACACATTCCCCCCAAAGTGGGAATTCTTTCTGTTTCTATTATAGGGTCTTGCATAGTGTCTGAAACAGAATATGCTGTCCCGGTAGTGTCCAGCTAATTATCTGAGTAGAGACCACTAACTGTCCCCAGCACCCATTGCCCCCTCCTTCTAGAATACTTCCCCTATCCAGAGTTTTAGTAGAGTATATGGTCCCCCAGCTAGAGACTACACTTTCCGGTCTTCTTTGCATCTGAGCACAGTAATGCAACCAAGTCTGGCTGTGAGCAAAGTGATGTGTGAAAACTCCCGCGTCATCTCCTTAGAAGGACCACTCACCCCCAGTTTTGGCTATTATAGGAAATTCCTGCAGAAGTGGTACTGGCAAGACAGCACTAACGATTCTGGTATGGAGAACACTTCAAAGAAGGCAGAACAAGAGCAGCGAAAGAGCCAGAAGGAGCCTGAGCCTCTGGATGACTTTAGGGAGCAGAGCTGTCCCCGCACATTGGCGTCCACTTTGGGTGAATTACAGAATCACTACAATCCCTTGTTGCCATCTGCAAACAACTCTGTGACTGAACGATTATTACCTGGTGAGACCAGTAAACCTTCACTGTTGGAGACTTTTCTAGATGCCAGGCTCGAGAAGCCACGCTTGCAAAACTGTTTCAAACAGCAGCATCCACTCTCCTCTCTTTATCTCCCTTTTGTCCTTGTTATCATGAGGTTGCACTTGGCACCCCTGAATGCTCACAACCTTTGCCTGTTGCTGATTTGAACAGTCACACTAAAGTCGGAAGACTTTTACTTTACCACTCCTCCAAGCAATCTTTGTAGCTCCAACAAGGATTTACAGAGGGCCTGCTTGGTGTGGGCACCACTGTCCGTGCAGAGATGCAGCAGTGAGCCCCTGGCTGCACGGAGCTCCCTTTCTAATGTGGAGAGAGGTCATTAACGGAAACACAAAGGAAAACCACCACACAAAACAGACTCTGAAAAATAATCAAGGTGAGGGATGAGAGCAATGTGGCGGGCAGTGGGCTGTTCTTTAAGATCAGATGGGCAGGGAAGCCTGTCTGTTGAGAGGGCGTTTCAGAGGAGGCCTGAGACATGCAGGTATGTATGTGAAGGGAGGAGCCGTGCAAGGGCCCTGCGGTGGGAGTGGGCCTGGTGGGATCTGGAAGCTGCATGGAGGGCAGCAGGGCTGGAACGGAATGACGGAGGGAGCAGCGGGGCGGGGGTGGGGTGGGGGTCGGCGGGGGGGAGGGAGAGCAGTGTAGAGAGGCGTCCAGGGCCACTTCACACAGGGCTCTGGAGGCCACAGGAAGGGCTCTGGCTGGGAGAGGGGATGCGATCAGACCTGTGTTTTAAAGTGGTCCTTCTGGGGCTGCCTGGGTGGCTCAGTTGGTTAAGCATCTGCCTTTGGTTCAGGTCATGATTCCAGGGTCCTGGGACTGAGTCTTGCATTGGGGTCCCTGCTTAGTGGGGAGTCTGCTTCTCCCTCTCCGTCTGCCCCCCCCTTCTTGTGCTCGTGTGCTCTCTCGCTCTCTCTCTCTCTTTCTCTGACAAATAAAGAAATAAAATCTTAAAAAAAAAAAAAGTGGTCTTTCTAATGGGAGCTTTCAAAGGGGAGAGTGGAGTGGCAGCACCGGGGGTGACCAGAGCAGCTCAGGTGGGAGATGCTGTGGGGACGCCCGGGGGCACAGGTGGCCAGACGCGGTGCAGAAGAAAGAAAAATCCAACCTGGCAACCTACTGGGGCTGGGCGCCATGGAGGCAGCCTAAGAGAGCAACATCTTACATTTATGGTTATATCACATATAACTTGCAGTCATTCGCCTAGTTCCCCAAAGTACTACGTGTAACACTGAAGTAAGGAACAGTGCGTGACTAAGAGCTGCTTATCGAATTAGTGCAGACTCAGGCTTGGTTGATGATCACATATGACTTAACTAATCAGATTGGGCTGACTAAGAACGGTAAATTTCACCAAAAGTCCCTAACTATCCCTGTACACGGTCCTAACTTCACGGTACATTTCAGAGTCCTAGGGCAGAGCTTTCAGACGAATGCCTTTAACTCTTACTGCTGCTCATGTGTCCAGTGTCCTCACATAGCTTCGATGGTCCCTGAGACGTTTATTGACTTTGGAAATGAAAAGGAGGGAGTAAAAACTTTGAATGTATTTTATTAGTTGAAATTATTGTTAGGGCAGATAGTTTCCTGTTACATTTCCTGAAGTATAGCTTATTTCTCATGCACTGTTTTTCTTTTCTGGGCAAGGACTTTCAGAGCCCTTGAGTCTGTATTCAGAATGAACCTGTGGAACCATGAACCTTTGTTATTAGGGGAGTTTGTCTTAAAGGAATTTCTGATGTGCTCTTAGCTATTTGCTGGGCGGGTGGAAGATCTATCTCATTGACAAAAACAACAGTTTAAGGAAATCATTGGATCCTTCTCTTATTTCTTTACCATGTGGGATGGCTTTAGGAATTCTAAAATTAAATACATATAAACTATGGAGGGGGGTGAAAGGCTTTCAAATGAATACATGCATAATTAGAACTGCACACAAATCTTTCCTGTAATGATCTGAACTAACAAATTTTTGGCAACTATGTTCCAAACCCCAGAGACCCACATACCATTTGTCTGAGAGGTGGATTTTTTTCCTGTTTCTAAAATTATTTCATGGGAATATCTCTTCCATCATCCTTTTTTCTATAATAAGATACAACTTAATAAGGAAAACTCTGATATTTTTATATAAAAATGTTTTTATTCTTAAAGATACTACTACATATATAAGACTCATATCGTCTCACTATTGTTAGTGTTACTGACTCAACTGCCAAAAAAAGAAAAAAAATCAAGTTATAGTAGACACATGCCTCTTCAACTAAATCAAATAAGTAGGTATTTTGGTGTTTAACAACCAATTAAAATATCTTTGAGAGTCTATGTTTCTTTGAATCTCTATAGTAGTTTGAATCTCTAAAATAAAGAAATCCAAAGGATTTTTTTTTTTTTTGGTAGCCTTATTTTGTAAAAAATGGAGGGACCAGAGCAAAGCAATCAGATGTGATCTCTGATTATTTCTTCTTTCTGGATGTTGGCCTGGACAGGGAGAGGCATCTGGGTAAATGGGGTGTATACCGGGAGTGAAAGGGGTGCTCGACCCTGCTCTCCGGCTGAGAGCCTCAGGGAAATTACCATGTGGGGAACCATGGTCCAACGTGGGTTTCCCTGGATGAGTTCCAAAGGCAGAGGAGCATTTGCAGAGCTAAGTGAGAGGGCCTGGCAAGTTCTACCAGGCCTCCTGGGTCAGTTCTTTTGAGAGACTTTTGCCTTGTAATTCTTAGGGTGGGTTGTTTTACCCCTTCCCTTTTTGATTTTCTCCCTTCTTACCATTAGTGTGCAGTAAAGCTTAATAAAAGTCCCTAAACTTCCCTCGGCCTCATTTCACTTATTCTTTTAAAATGATAAGGTTCTTTCACAGAATTTTTTTCTGCCCTCAAAATGTTTTGCTGTTACACAGACATTTCCTACTTAACTTCTCTTTCCTCCTTCCTCTTCCCTCTACCCTGCTGTTTTCTTCTTGTTTATTATAAGATTTCTTTATTACACACCACTAACATTTTATTTTATTTTATTATGATTTTTTACATAACACTTTTAAAAAGATTTACTTATTTTAATTTTGGGGATGGAGGGGCAGAAGGAGAGGGGGAGAGAGAATCTCCAGTAGACCCCCTGCTGAGCATTGAGCCCAACACGAGGCTGGATCTCACCAATCCTAGATCATGAACTGGGCCAGAATCAAGAGTCAGATGCTTAACTGACTGAGTCACCCAGGTACCCTATGTAACGTTTCTTAAAAAGATTTATTTATTTATTTTAGGGGGGGTTTGCATTGGGGGAGGGGCAGAGGGAGAGAATCTTTAAGCAGACTCCCCATTGAGTACAGAGCCGAATGTGGGGCTCAATCCCATGACCTAGAGATCATGAACTGAGCTGAAACTGAGTTAGATCCTTAACCGAACGAGGCACGCAGGAGCGCAGCCAACCCCTTACCCACCATGTGACATTTTAAAAAGCATTTTCCCATACTTTGTATCAGGAGATAGATCAGAGATTATTACAGTCCATATTTTGTAGGCAAAGACACCAAAGCTCAGAAAGGTTTTATGTAAATGTAAAACATTGTCTCTTTCCCAGTTTTATTTAAACATAATCTACTCTTCTGTCAGGGGGCATAGAAGTTATGTAATAGCAGGGCTGCTCAAATAATCAGAGCAGAATGAACTTGAATAAGATAACCCTTAAGAGAAGTTAAAAGAAGACATTTCTGGGGGCGCTTGGGGGGCGTCAGACTTGAGTTTTGGCTCAGGTCATGATCTCAGGGTTGTGAGATGGAGCTCGGAGTCGGGCTCCATGCAGAGAGTCTGCTTGAGATTTCCTCTCTCCCTCTCCCACTGCTACCCCAACTCTCTCTAAAAACAAACAAAGAAATAAATAAAATTTAAATCCAGCCATTTCTTTGAGTACTCCCCCCCCCAAAAGACTTGATTTATTTGAGAGAGAGCAAGAGAGCACCAGCAGGGGAAGGGGCAGAGGGAGAAGCAGGCTCACCACTGAGCAGGGAGACTGACCCAGGGCCTGATCCCAAGATCCCTTCTTTGGGTGCTTTCAATAGGCCAAGCACAGTGCTTTGAAGCATACAAGCGGTATCTGCCTTTTATTAGACAATTTGTAAGTGCCAGGTACAATATTAAGTACTTTACATACATTGTGCTATTTATTATAAAATCACATTAAACAACGTGATTGATTATTCCCCTCATACAGAGGAGAAACTGAGCCTAAGAGAGGTTATTTGCTCACACTTATGTGGAAAAGTTTACACAAGAGAATTTGATTCAACATAGCATTTTGGCTAGAAAATTTGAGTTATTTACCATTACTTTGGATAAAAGTAGGTTCATCTGGGGCTTAGATGGTCAGGAAAAATCAGTCTAAAACAGGAAGAACATAAGGACACAAATGGCTATACCACTGGGGTTAAGGCCACAACAGAACTGTCCTCACTGCTTCTAACTCAGATTCTTCCACTGTCCTCCAGACCCCGTGCAATGGTCGTGCTCTCACCACTATAACTGGTGATCTCTCTTTCTTTCCTGCTAGCCCCCATCTTAATTCTCATCCTCTAAACAGAGATGTGACTCAAGTTTCTGTCCTCACACCTTTTCTTTTTTCCTCTAGTGGGTCTCCAACTTTAGCATGCATTGTTGTCTCCTGAGAAGCCACAAAAATTCCGATTCCCAGGCCCCCAACCCAGATTTAGTGAATCAGAATTTCTGGGGGGGGGGCAGGATTCAGGAATCTGTGTTTTAAAATAACAGCCCAGGTGATTTTAATAAGGGTAGAGAACCACACTGGGAAACACAAAGCCTATACCTTTTTTCAAGGTCCTTATCTGTTTCAGCACCTTCAAAAATCACCTCTTTTTGTTTTGTTTTGTTTTGTTTTTTAGAGGGAGAGAGAGAATCTCAAGCAGGCTCTACACCCAGCGCAGGGCTTGATCTCACAACCCTGATATCATGACCTGAGCCGAAAAGAGTCAGATGCTTAACCAACTGAGACACCCAGGCACCCCCCAAATCATCTCTTTGTAGACAACTCTGTAGTCATCATTTCTAGAACAGACTTATCATACCCCAGATCCCCATTCCAACTGTGTTAGTGACATCTCTATTTGGATGTCCTATTGGCACCTCACACCTAGTACATCCAGAACCAGACATCCTCTGCCTCCAAAATATCAGTTGCTCCCCTTGAATTCCCTGTTTCACTGACTGTGCCTCACAGGTCTCCTGGCATCTAATCTCATGACTCACAGTCATCTCTCACCTTCAAACTTCCCTTTTGGTCCCCATATTCAATCAGCTGATGAGTCCTTGTCTGTCTTCCTGGATAGGATGCTTCCGTATATCCCAGTGGGTCTCAGCCCACCAGTAGGGCTTCACAAAGTATTGTCTGGGTCCCCACTGAGACCCATTAAATCAGAATCTCTGGGAATAAGCCCCAGTAATTAATAGTTTTAAAAATTCTCCAGGTGATACCAGTGCAAGGATGGGATAAGTTCCGCCAGAAGCCTTTATGGTCTCCATCCCCAGAAAGGATGATTCGTTCGTTACTTGTTGGGAGAATTAGGAGAGGTGATTAATTAATGGGTTTTAATCGTTACCCAGAAAAGACAGTAAGAACCTGATATACGTGGTGATGAACTAGGGTACACAAATGGGAAGGACAGTGTGGAATCATGAGCTCTGGATCTGGGAAACTGGCTGACACCCGGGGATGAGAGAGGAAGAACTCCAGAACAAAGGAAGTGAGTGACAGACACAGTGATCACAGGTTGGATACGAATGCCCACGGCAGGTAGGAGAGGTGGGAGAAAAAGCTTGGTGAGGGGCTGGACGAGGCAATCTGGTTCTGCACTTGTTAAGTTTTAAAGTATTGGTGGAGTAGGTCGAAATGCCACTTGGCGGATGATTTTCCCAGAGTGGTCCCTAGACTTGCATCCCTGAGCATGTGATACAAATTCGAATTCTTGCACTGTCACTCCACCCCACTTCTAACCTGCTGAAGCATCTGTGGTGGGGCTCAGCGATGCATGGTTTAGCAAGCACTCCAGATGATTCTGACCTCACCAGAAGTCGAGAACCACTCGCCTAGAGTAGTGGTCCTCAAATTTATCATGCAGCAAAATCACCCGAAGAGCTCATTAAATTTCTGACTCATTAGGTTAGAATGGAGCACAGAATTTGCATTTCTAACAAGTACACAGGTGGTGCCAATATTGTGAGTCCAGGGACCACACTTTGAGAACCACTGGTCTAGCAGTAAAGACAAAAGAAATCTGAACTAGAAATATTGATTTGGTGGTCATCTATCTTAACAAAAATAGTTCAAATTTTGGGTTTCTTTCCCAGATGACCGCAGGTGTTTTCTAATGGGTCTGTAGGCTCCTCTGCTTCTGTAAGTCCCCGGTCTCTTTGGCATACAGAAATCAGAGAAATCTTTTAAAGTCATAAGTCCCATTATTTCACCAGCTGTACACAACCCTCCAATGGCTTTCCATTGCTCTTATTTGAACTCTGTACGTAGCCTGACTGGTTAGGGTCCTTGCCTTCCTCTCCAACCTCATCCTGTGTCAGTCCCTCTCCCTCTCACTCAATTTCAGCCACAATGATCTTCTTCCATGTCCACAAATGTGTCACATTCTTTCCTACCTCAGGACCTCCACTCACACTATTCTTTTGCCAGAAATATTCTACCCCAGCTTTTAGGACCACCAACTTCCCTTCATTCTCCTGATCTCAGTTTAGATGTCATCTTCTTAGAGAGACTTTCCCTCCTTGTCCTCTCTTGTTATTTAATTCTCCACCTGTGTTTGTGTCCGTCATCACTCTCGTTACAATCATCAAATATCACGGCGCTAGTTTCTTCACTTACTATGTCTCTCCGACTAGAGCGGGGACCTGTTGAATGAGCTAGTGAACCATAGCAGGTCCCATGTTCCCAGTGGCTCAGTAAATATGTATTCAATGAATGAACTGAAAGTATCTGAGAAAAGAGACAATAAAACGACGTGCGATAATCTGGGGAATGTCTACATTTTACAGGAGTTGAGAGCAGAGGAGAAAGGAAGAGGAGCCAGAAAGATAGGGCAAGTTCAGAACACTGCCCAAAACGTCATAAGGAAAGTGACACACACATGTGCGCGCGCACACGCAAGGACAGATATCTAAATGTCTATCTCCAGCTATACGGACATTCGGAAGAGAACTAAAATAATTGCCATGAAATAACATTGGAGAAAAAGAGTTTCCAAGAGGGGGTGTTTTTCATCATTTGTCAGATCTACGAAGACGAGAGACCAAACACTGTGACAAAGCCAAAGGGCAGGAAGAGCGTTCATGGGCATGAAGGTGTTTTCACTTTGCTAACACATCCAATATGTGACTTGCAGTTTACCAAAGTTCTTTCATCATCATTTCATTTGATCCTCAGGAAAAAAATCTCAAAGGACAGGCAGGACAGCTCTCACCATTTTCAGCAACATGATGAGGAAGTAGAAGTAACAAGCGTAGATTCTGCTCTCAGGAAGTTTGGTGGTATTTCTCATTACAAATTTCATCTGCAATAATCGGTATTACTATTTATATAGAGATTCCTCAAGGCCAACCATAATATGAACAAATAGTTTCAGGGAACAATAGTAACTTAAAAACAGACCTCCCTAGAGCTTCTCATGTTTCCTTGACGGCTAAATCGAGTATTTGATTCCAATAGCATCAGAATCTGGAAAGATTTTAAAATACTACTTGGAAACAAAGGCCTCCAACTCACACTGTTTAAAATGGTAACAGTTCATTTCCCCCTCTGGTTTAATCAGACTACGAATCTAAATTTAATGGGGCCTGTAGATGTCAGCATTAGGCACGCTCTGCCATTAGCTCTTAACATCTGAACACACTCCGAGGGACCAAATGTAGGCTCTTCTGTTTGTCTAAATAGCGAACATTAACCTAAGTCCCTGGTAGAACTGAATCAACAGAACCGAGAGAGACACTGTTGGAGAGAAATGCAATTAGCTCTCAGGATGCTCAAATTCGGTAAAGAACTCTTCTGCGTTGATCATATACATCCATTAAAGCTCACAGTTCGAAACAGCTTTTCTTTCCTAAATCCTGGATCCCTGGGTTACCGCAAAATCAGGCTCAGGAAATAGGAAAGGAAGAGGTCAGAATCTTCTCGAAGGTGTTCTCAGTTTACTAATAGAACTCGGTATGTGGATTAGAATTTAGCAAAGTTCTCTCATCATCCTTTCATTCGATTCTCAGAAACATCTCCAAAGGCAGCCAGGGCAGCTCTCACCATTACCCCCTGAGGCCCAGGGAGGTCAAGTGGATTATCAGCTAGTAAATGCCAGGGACGGGACAAGAGTCCTGGGCTTGGCATCCAGACACTGTGTTTTTCTCTCTGTACAGCACAGCCTTGCCACACTCAATTATGGTTTTTGGGTTTTTTTCCAAGAGGAAAAGGCTCTCCTTCCCCTTGCAGCAATAGGACATTTGGCATATGCTTGTCTGGCCACCATGTAGATTAAAAAAAATAAGTAAGAGGATAAACACGACTTGAATGTGCCAACATACATGGCCCAGGTAGCAAGCATTCCGGCACCTCAGGAGGGAGAGGAGACCATTCAAGGTGATGCCTCTTATTCCTTCTAAATATTTGCCTCAGGCAAACACTTTCTCCAGGGCTATAATATATATATATATTTCTAAACACTGATTCAGTGAGTACCTGTAGGGCTTTATGGATTCTTAAGGATTTTAAAACCTGACACCTTTATCTAGCTCTAGGGATGGATGAGGGATGGATCATGGCTGTCTACAGGTTGTAACATAGTTAAATAATCAAATCAGAAAAGTGATTAAGTGGGGGTGATTCGTGAAAATAGGAAGAGTAGTAACTTGCCTTTATTAATAGTGATTTTTAAAAAATTGAGTTTTGTGGTAGGAGTTTTATTAATATCATTAATAGTATCAGTAGCAATTTCCTATTTAATGGCTAAAGAGATAAAGCATAGAGACGAGCTGAATAAACTGAATGAAAGAATACTTCTAGAATAGTGCTCTGTTGTCATAACAAAAGATACACACACACACACACACACACACAAATGGCAGATCTCTAAATGTCTGTATCTAGAACATATGGCAAGGGGAAAAAAGAGAGAGAGGGGAAAACAAACCAGGAAACAGACTCTTAACCAAAGAGAACAAACTGAGGGTTGCTGTAAGGGAGGTGGGCAGGGGAATGGGTTACATGGGCATTAAGGAAGGCACTTGGGATGAGCACTGAGTATTGCATGTAAGTGATGAATCACTAGATTCTACTCCTGAAATCAATTTTACACTATAGGTTAACTAACTAGAATTTTAAAAAAATGTTGGGGAAAAAATGTCCATCTCTAGCTGTAGGGCTGTCATTTACTAGTTCTGATAGGATACTATATAACACAAATGGCTTAAGTGTGTGCATGCACTTGTAAAAATATTCACTAAGGTTCTGTATCTGTTGAGCAATGCTAAATTGGCGATACACTACATCTGAAAATTCTGATGATACTTCTCCATTGTCAGCAATAGGTGATGGTAGTAAATTAATAACCTGAATATCCAATCTCATCCCACTGGGTAGACAGCTCTCTCTCTTACTGTCTCTTTTTCATTCCTCCACACATGCACAGACAGACAAAGATATATGACAGAACTATCATTACAAAACTTGGTTTAAACAACACTTTCAAAGATTCAACTGTGTAAACCACTGTTCCAGGTACTAGTAGGGAAAATAAAAGCACAGAAGAACTATGCACAATTCCTAATGCTCCCTCTACTTTCTGCGTGTAGCTTTGAAGGTGAGGTTGAATCTTAGCCTCGACTCTTGTCACTGCATGATCTTGAACCAGTTCCTTAATTTTCTCTGTACTTCATCTTTTTTTTTTAATCTATGAAATGGGAATAATAAGAATATCTACCTTTATGGGGCTGTTAGGAGGATTTGCAGGAAAAAGTGTATAAAACATTTTGAACACTGCATGGCACAGACTAAAACTATGATTGTTGTCATTATAATATAATATTATTTTGAAGACCTTATGCTCTAGAAGAGAATATAGAGTTACACGTAGCTAAGTCTAGTAGAAACTATCCGCAGCATAACAGAGGCATAATTGCAATGCTCTACAAAACAGTTGCTTTTTTGTTATGGTTTGTTTTGTTTTAAACACAACACCTCCAAATTAGCCTTGGGAACAAAAGAATAAACCAAGCAGAGTTGATCATTTTTCCAGATTCTATAAATACTATCCCCTTTTGCTGCGAAATGAAAAATGATGTCTTCAAAACATCAGTCAGATGCAACACAGAATTATATATGAGAAAGTAGTCTAGCTTTTGAATTATGCTTGGCCAGCTCAGCAGAGGGAATTCCAGAAGAGAATGAAAAACTAGAATGAATAGCCCTTTAAGGGTCTCCTCTATTTCTGAAATTCTATGATTTCATGGTCAAGACACTTAATGGACTTTCCAGATATAAATATAAGACAATACAGAAAAATATCTTTTTCAAATGGTAGTTCCCTCCCTCTTTTTTTTTTTTTCCCTTGAATTTTCTCAACGATCTTTTGAAAAACTGGCCTTGGAACAGAATTAACATTTACCTCCTGAAGAAAGAGGAGTTATTTAGAATGAGTTGGGGTCACTGAGGGAGGAATTCTATTAAACAAAGTCCTTGGGGAAGGACTTTCTTTATTGATTCAGTTTGGGGTCTAAAGTGGAGGTGCATGTTGACACAGAATGGAAGCCTTGTACCATTGCGTAGTATAAGGAAATGACAGAAGAAAGCATAGCAAATACACACTTTCAAAATGCGAGGTTGGGGGTGTACATAGGACCAAGCATCATGTATTAATTATGGTAAGGAAGGGAAGATGAGAAGGATGGAAATCAGGAAAAAACCCTAACTGAAAGTTGCTAAAGGTAATCAATAGAAATTTTGGCTAATGTCTACCATGTCTGTTGCTTTTTCCTAAGGCAGCTAACTTGGATGAGAAGCTCCTTTTACATGTTTTGCTTTCTCAGTACTCATTTGTTCATCAAAAATGTATTGATCATTATCACATACAAGCCACGACTAAGATAGACAAGGACTCAGCCCTGATCAAGGTTACTTTTTAGCCATGGAAATGGCGAGAGAGAAAAGGGGAAAAGAGGAGCGTGGACAACCCAGAGTGAAAAACTATGATTGATAAAAACTTGCTGCAGAGTCTTGTCATCTGAGCTTCCCCAACATATTCCTGGATAACAACCTGAGCATATGGTCAACTGATTTCAGTGGTTAGACAATAGCATTTGCTAAAAATATAAGGCTATCAAAAATATAGATAAAACCCTAAGGGGAGAAATTTGAGAATATCATCCTCTTGAAAAGGGAAAAGATTGATGCAGTGTAATTTGGTTATGATGGAACATTCTTCCCACTTCCTGGGGTGGATCACGCAGTGCATCAACCATTTAAATTACTCTCCAAACTGGATCCTGACTTTCGGATTTATAAAGGAAGTATTTTCAAAAGAGGTCATTGCCTACACAATTCCTTTAATCAACAGTCAGAAGATGTACTCAAGGGATGGTGCCAAACTTTCTTCATGAGGACTGCGATGGCACACCGCTCCCTTAGTCTCTATCACTCCAAAGGGTAAGAGGATCAAATGAATTTTTAAATACAGATTTTTGGATTATACAGTTCTTTTTCATCTTCTGGAAAGTGATTACGAGACTTAATCAAGACTCCTCTGTGTATCATTAGCTAATTTTAGCTTCCTCCTTTTTAATTTTTTTTACAGGGAGTTTGGAAAGCCCAGTTTGAAGCCCTCTGTGGATTTCATGTTTTTCTGTTCAAGCCTTGAGGGAAGCTAAATTAAGAAGTAGGAAAATAGTAATTAAAAGTGATTAGGACAAGAAGTTTTGGTGTACAGAATGTGGACTCCATTCTCCCCATCACAACCCGAACCAAGCGGCAGTTTTTGGTTTTGATTATAGCTTTACTTGCTATTTTAATAAACATGAACCGGTATTCAAACTTTTAATATCCTGCTGCTTAACTATTTCCAAAGATACATTCAGGCCTCTTAAACTGCCTTTGTTTTAAAATTTTAATTTGTTTGGCTCAAGTCTCACCTTAGAAAGTTGTAGCCTCATGGTCAACTCCTTTATAAGTTGATTTCCAGAATCTTAGGCAATTTCTTTTTTTCTCCCCTCCCAACTAAGTGTTTCCTCATGTGCCAAAATTGTTGGTGCTGACAGCTTTTTTGCCTTGTTTTATCTGGTTCCCGCAGTGAGTGTGAGGGGCAAACCCAGGAATGTGCTCAGTGTTGACTGGACGCATCACTACTACGCAATACTTACAACTCCTCTAGGAAGCGGAGACTGTACAGGGGATTCGGGGGCAGCTGACTGATGTTGTTCATACTGAGGTCTCTGGAGAGGAAAACAGACAGCGCGTGAGAAGCCACCACCAGGGAATCCAGCTGTTCCACACATTTTCAAGCAATACGTGCTTTCGTTCTTTCGGCTTGACCAACGAATCGCTGTTTTGCATCTTAAAGATATTCCTTACCCCTCCCACCCCAGCCCCCGCCCATCTCCGGCTCTCTGTCAAATGAGAGCCCCTAGGAGGAGCTCTTATGAATTCAGAATGATTTAGACCATTCATGGGCATGATGGCAGTACTTCACGTTTAAAATTATGGAAGTAGGTCGGCAAAGGAAACAGACATAACTCAACCCTAGACATAACCCAACTTCAGGTCTTGCTTTGAATTTTGTGACAAAGAGAAATGCCTTCCCCTTGCAACTCTCTGCAAGTCCCACTTCTGGGGGCTATAAGCACCTTGTAAAAACAAATGTTTGAATTCAAAGAAACTTAAAACAAAACAAAACAAGACAAAAAGCCCATTCCCTCCTTCTAACATGTTCCCTTTGCAGGTTCTCAGATTGCATTAAATAAGTGAAATGAACCATAAAACAAGGGTGTAATGTGATCCCGCTTCGGAGCACACTTCCTGCTGGGCCCGCACAGTAGTTCCTGGCACAGGAAACAACAAGCCACTTCGGGCAGAACTCAATCAATTTTTGTTTTAAGGGAAACTCCGTGTAATGCGATTTTATTCTGTTTTTACTTTTCTATTTCTTGACGGTCTCCCACATAACCCTACAGCGTCACTGATATATGCCATCTGTATCTCAGAGGACAAAAGACGGCGGCGGGACAGACTGTCATCAAGACCAGCTAAAACTTTATGTGATAGTCGGCTGAAGGTTGACTTAAAACATGACTGCTTGCTCAAACCTGAAGGTTCAGATTCTATTCAAAATTCATTATAATCTCAGATCGGGTGTACATACTTAAAGTTTATCTCAAGATAAGACAGTGAGCTTTCTTTTTATTTATTATTTTTAGAACTGATCTAATTGGCATATGACATTGTAGTGACTTTAAGTGTACAACATAATGTGATATATGTATATATTGCAAAATAATTACCACGATAAGGTTAGCTAACATTCATTGCATTTACATTTTTTTCTTGTGAAGAGAACTCTTAAGATTTACTCTCCTAGCAACTTTTGAATAAACAATACAGAATTATTAACTATATTCGCCCTGCTGTACATTACTTCCCCAGGACTTATTTATTGTATAACTGGAAGTTTGTATCTTTTGACCACCTTCATCTATTTCACCCATGAGCTTTTAAAAAAATCCGGATTATTCCTGTTATTTAAGTGGTCACACCCATAGCATCTAACTGGCTGTTGTCAGTATAGATTGCTTGGTTTCTTTATCCAATATTAACTTTTAATCACCGATGGTTAAGAACGCAGGGATTGATCATTTACTCTTAAAAAGTGACTGAAAAGTCACTACCATGAACAGGAAGATACAATATTCAGTTAAATATGTCAGAGTATGGTAAAAAGACAATTATACATTTTAATATCTGCCACTGAACACTTACATAGCTGAGTAACATGCTATATTCTTAAGCTAAAACTAAACTATGTCAAAAATATACACTAAAATTTTTGGTTTTCCATATATTGAATATCTGGATGGTTTTCTCGCGCTTCTAGGTAACAGTGGCAAATAACTGATCAGCGATTTAAATTTGTTGTGCAGTTACTTCTCTGAAGTAGCAAAGTTGTTTAGTTCACTGAACAGACATGTATAAAATTAATCAGTGAAGTTTCTGGATTCCTCACAGGGACGATATAATCCGGGCAAAGACTTGATATTTCTTAGGTACTCACTTATTTTCTCATTGATATCCCACTTATTTCCTAAAAGAATCAAGATGGTTTGCTTTCGGAGCATGTTTATTAGCAATCAGGATCCAGCCAGTTTCAACATGAAGACAGCTGGTATGGAGAGCACTAAGTTTCCTCTCCTGTTATATTTTTCTGGGTGATGTGCAAAATAGTTCAGGACACACATCACTCTTGTCTATATGCCGAAAGCTCTAAACAGAATGAGGAAATTTACATTTAAGGAGATTCATAAACATTCCACATGACTTTAATACTCACTATCCTATCTCAGTTTCCTGGAAGTGAAGCTTATATAAGCCTACACTCTCAGGATCCCCCTGGAACACTTTGGATGGTGGAACAGCGGAGAGAGCAAGACACTGTCAGGGTATAGAGTCTTGGGTTTGAATCCTGACCTCATTCATTAGCTGCATGATCTCGGGAGAAATCATCTCCATGTGGCAGGCTTCCCTGTAGTTAAGCTAGGGTGTCTCTACCTTAATAGTTTATGCTATTAAACTCTTGCTAGCTATTTCCAATCAAAAGAGAGCAACTTATTTCTTAAAAAGAGGAATCTCCCTTTCCCAAAAGGAATTAATAACTTCTCTGTGTTACCTGATATAGGGGTTCCTCTTAGAAGATGAGCAAATCCTGTTAATCCATTCCTTTACCACCTGTTTTCTAGTAAGTTTGCTTTCTTTTTTAACGATTTTATTTATTTATTTGAGAGAGAGAGAGAGAGAGTAAGTGGGAGGGAGAGGGAGAGAGAATCGAGGCAGACTCCATGCTGAGTGCAGAGCCCAATGTGGGGCTCAATCCCACGACAGGGAGAGCATGACCTGAGCTGAAACCAAGAGCTGGATGCCTAACCAACTGAGCTACCCAGGCGCTTCTTATGTTTTCTTTTAAACAGCTTCTAAGCAATGCATATAAGCCTATAGCAGAAAACAACTTTTCATATCAGCCATCTAAGGTAAAATGAAACAGGCCTCTAATATATAAATTCCAAGCAGATAAGGGAAAAAGAAATTTGTCTGCATTTACTTTTTCCATTCTGTGTTCACCTTTGCATTGATATTCAAATAGAATAGTGGTCCTCTAGTTTCCCAAACTAAACTATCCATGGTGAAAGACCAATTTTTAAAAATTTTGAATTTGCTGTGGGCTTATAATTTAAAAAAAAATTACTAGAAAAGGGAAATAAAAACACTAGAATGCACAAAACAGGAGCTCAATATTTTGTGATGGGATTCGGTAGCGATTTTTCAATTACTATAAAAGTTTCTAAACCTTTATTCTCAAATTCTTTTTTTTTTTTTAAAGATTTTATTTATTTACCTGACAGAGAGAGACACAGCAAGAGAGGGAACACAAGCAGGGGAAGTGGGAGAGGGAGAAGCAGGCCTCCTGCCGAGCCGGGAACCTGACGTGGGGCTCAATCCCAGGACACTGGGATCAGGACCCAAGCCGAAGGCAGACAGACGCTTAATGACTGAGCCACCCAGGCACCCCTTTTACTCTCAAATTCTTATCTGTTGTGGATCATTTAGTAAAAAACAGCCATGTCCTGGGAAGGACACTTCCCTGGACCACTCTTTGATTAGCAATGCTCTTCTTGCCTTTATATCAATTTTGAGTTTAAAATGATAGAATGAGAACATTAAAACTCTGTACAAAAATATTCTCTTTCTTACTTAAATTATTTGTAAACTTTTCTTTTTAGTATTTGGTCCTTCTGACCCCTGGAATGCATATAACTTTAGCACCAAATTAGGAGATCATAAGATAATTTCCAAACCTGTACATTATTGATTTTTTAAACTATGATTTTAAAAAGTGACCCCATGTTGCACCACATTTTTGTCTATGATTCAGTTTCCTAACATTTGTGAAACAATCTAATGGATTTCTTTAATTTTTTCATCTTTTGCCAAAATGTTAGAATTAATTTTGAAGAAGTGGTCACTATGTACAAAGATTTCATAAGACATGGAAGATTCATTGTGACAAGATGGTCAAATATGTTCAACCATTCTGCCCTGTCTCTGACCCTGCTCTTGCCGATACTGTGTTAATGACCAGTGTCTGGAAATCTAGAATAGGGGTTGGAGAGCTCAGTGGGAGCAGTCGACTCTATATTGGAATCGCCTCAGGACCTTTATGGAATATTGATGTCTGGATCCCATCCCCAGAGTGCCTGAGTTGATTGGTCCAGTATGGACACTGGGATGTTTAAAACCTGCCCTAGTGATTGGAATGTTCAAGCAAGGCTTAGAACCATGGCACAGGAGGAACCCTAAATTCCCAGATGAGAGCTTTGAGCTCTACAGCTCACTCAGAGTTTAGGAGGCCTAATTGTTTTCTAGAAATAGAGTTCTATCCAAGCAGACAGTATCTCTCTCTTGCAAATGTCTTCGTTGTTTGCAGTTCTATTGTTTTTCTTCATTTGACAAATGTGAGTTAAGCATTAATTGTGGGCAGGTCTAGGAACACAATG
Organism: Mellivora capensis; assembly: GCA_004024625.1. Taxonomy (NCBI): domain Eukaryota; kingdom Metazoa; phylum Chordata; class Mammalia; order Carnivora; family Mustelidae; genus Mellivora; species Mellivora capensis. The sequence goes on from PISX010003044.1 coordinate 64,646, forward strand.
GAGAATCAATCCGAGTCAGCTTCAACTTTTCCCTTTCCTGCTGTCCCTATGTCCTTAAAGATGCCCAGTATTAATTCTATAGAACTCTCTTCTGGGTCTGGCCTCATTTCCTTCTTCTTGGCTTCTACCTTTGGTCAGGTCCCTGTTTTGTGGATAACCCTTCTGCTCTTCGTGCTTACTGTGTCTCCTCATACTGTGTCTAGGTCACCTTCTGTATCATGGCCAGACGAGTCACCCTGAAAAGCCCATCTATCTGACTGTCACTCCACTCAGACCCACTGTTAGCCAGTAAGAACGGCAAACCCTCAGGTGCATCCACAGGAAAAGGGGCCTCCTCTGGAGTTGGGGATGATGAATTATAGAAAAGATCTTTGCACTGAAGCAGCAGAACAAGGTGACTAGTTTGCAAGCAGAGCTTGGCCTGGAGTTCAGTCCCTACAGAGGGGTCCCTGTGCAGGGCAAACCTCCCTAGCCATATGGACCTCCTCCATCTGAGAACTTTGGCTGGCTCCAGGCCTCTTAAGGAACAAATACCTAAACTATCTAGGTTCTTCATGATCTGGCCTAATGTGTGTTTCCACCTTGATTTTATGTCACTTTTCTCTATGCAATGTGTGGTCCACTTATATACTTGAAATTCTTGCTGTTCCCCTTTGCATCTGTTTTTACACATGTGATTCTCTTTCCCTAGAATGCATTAGCTTCTCTATTTCCAAATTCCTACTCCTGAGTTCCCCCATCCTCCCCTCACCCCCATTTAAGATCTAGCTTTAAAGACTCTTGTGTTCCTGACACAGTCTTTTGTCTTCCAGCTTAGTCTTCTATTTCAATCTCTGGCCCTTTGATACTTCCAGTATTAGAGCTTTGTCTTAGCCTAAGAACCTAGCTTACATCATGCATTGGTCACCTGGATCACTACCTCACCAAAACCCTCAACCTCCTGGTCCCTTGTCTTTTGTTTCATTCTCCTGGCAAAATCCCAGCTCTAGAAAAACACCATAATTCATTTTCTCTGTTCCTATCCCAGGGTACTGAATGCTACTAGAAAAGAGAAACTCACAAATGTGCAGACTGGGGACTATAAATTCATGGTCTTTGTGGGTTTTCAACACTGCTGCACAATTCTGTTATTTGTGATTGCTCAATGTACTCCCTCAGGAACTGTGGCCAATCTTGACCACTTGCTTCAAATCTCTTAATCAACGACTCCCATCATGGTATACCTTCCTTCTCACTTCATGAAAACAACTGAGATTCTTTAGACCACCACACATGAAATAAACCAAATTCTGGTTCTTTTTTTTGTCTCCTGCTTACTAAACCCATACTTTTCTACTTGCTTAGCCTTGCTGATGGGTCCCATCCCCTCTAGGATGCGGTAGCTCGTTAACTCATGAATAATTCCCCCCCCTTTTAAAAAAAGATTTTATTATTTATTTGACAGAGAGAGACACAGCAAGAGAGGGAACACAGCAGGGGGAGTGGGAGAGGGAGAAGCAGGCTTCCTGCTGAGTAGGGAGCCTGATGTAGGGCTCTACCCCAGGACCCTGGGATCATGACCTGAGCCGAAGGCAGAAGCTTAAAGACTGAGCCATCCAGGTACCCCTGAATAATTCCTTCTATTTCCTCTATTTTTTTTTAACCTATTCTTCCCCTTCAATGTATAAACAGAGTCAAGTCTTTTCCTCTACTAAAACAGACAGGAAACAGGATCTTTCAATCCCATGTCTTCCTTTATTGCTGCTCAGTCTTTCTCAATCCCTTTGGGGTTGTTTATAGTCTACAGTTGTAGTCCCCACTTCCCATTCCTTTTCTAACCCACAATACACAGACTCCCATCCCTACACTCCAATGAAATTGCTCTTGCCAAAGAAACAGGGACTTCCATATTGTCAAATTTAGTGGACACAGGACTTACTGGGCCTCTCTCCTGCATTAGATTTACTCTTCCTGGAAACTCTGTACTCCATTGGTTTCCAAGTCATCATTCTCTCAGGATTCTTTCCATACTTTCTGAACTTTCTACTTTATAGGCTCCTTTGTGGGATTTTATTCTATTTATCCATTAAATGTCAGTGTTCTCTGGAGTTCTGCCCTTGGCCTAGTGCTCTTCAATCTCTGCCCTTTCTACTTGGAGACTGTTACTTACTTTCCTGGGTTTAAGTGTCTCTTAGATGCCCATAACTCCCCCATCCTAGCCTTAATCCCTCTCTCCTAAATCTTAATCCCTCTCTCCTAAATTTCAGAACCATAGTTTTAATTCCTGTCTCCTAAACTTCAGACCCATATTTCTAATTTCCTAGTCTTAATCCCTGTCCCCTAAATTTCAGAACCATATATCTAATTTCCTTCTGCATACGTCCAGTTAGCAATCTTGCAGGAATGCGCCATGCGTGACCATGCACCATGTTCAAAATGGAAATAATTACTTCCTATTCCATATTTGTTTCTTTTTCTGTAGTGCCAGTTTCTAGTTAGTGCCATTGCCATCTTCCTTCCTGGAAAGCCCAAATCTTAGATACCATTCAAGTCTTCTTTTTTTCATCTTCTCTACCTATCTCTTTTTCTCTCTTTACTCTTCCCTGCTGCTGGTGCTCACCATTTCTGCCCCAGTCATCTGAAATTGCCTGCCCACTCCACGGTTGCCTGCTATCAGTCTTATTTTTTTAGGCCTACCCTCTAATGGTTAGAGAGATCCATTAAAAAATGCAGAATTAGACAAAACACCCTACCTAAAACCTCTTCTTCTTTTTTTAAGACTTTATTGTTATTTATTTGACAAAGAGAGCGAGCAAGAGAGAGTGCACAAGTAGGGGGAGCAGCAGGTGGAGGGGTGAGCAAGGAGCCTGATGTGGGACTCAATCCCAGGGGTGACCCAAGCCGAAGGCAGATGCCTAATGACTGAGCCACCCACGCACCCCTAAACCCTTTCAATGAGTATCATTTTCCAAATGAAATCCACACTTGTTACTATGGCACACAAGCTCCATTGTGCAGCACAAAGAAACTTTACTACTCTGCCATATTGATTTTCATTCATTGTTCAAGACTCAGGAAGGGTGTCATCTCCTCCAGGAAGCCTTCGCCCAGCTGTAAGGTTAGGGTAAGTGGTTTGTTCTCTGTCTTCCCATATCACCCCACACACTTAATGGCATCATACTGAAGTGATATGTTTATGTGTCTATCTTCTACAATAGGCTCTGACTCCTCTTGGTCGGTTTTTTGTTGTTGTTGTTTGTTTGTTTGTTTTATAGTATACTTCTAGTGTCTAGTGGAGTCTTACCATATAGAAGATACTCAGTAAATGCTGACTTGAACTCTCTTCAAGGCTACTTCAAAGCTCTTCAAGGCTACTGCAGCCTTCCTATAAGCAAGCAGATGATCTTACCCAATCCATTTTTTTAAAATCATGTTTCTCATCAAATGGCTACACTGCTTCTAAGTGAGATGCATAAAACTCTTCTACTATGGGGCACCTGGGTGGCTCAGTGAGTTAAAGCCTCTGCTTTCAGCTCAGGTCATGATCCCAGGGTCCTGGGATCGAGCCCAGCATCGGGCTTTCTGCTCCGCGGAGAGCCTGCTTCCTCCTCTCTCTCCTTGCCTGCCTCTCTTGCCTATTTGTAATCTCTGTCTGTCAAATAAATAAATAAAATCTTAAAAAAAACCCCACAACTCTTCTACTATGAAACACTATTGGGAACAAAACCCACTTTGTGTATACCACCTCTCACAATGATTTTTGCTCAGAATTAGTGTTATGGTTTCTCTCTTCAGTCAGCCTTATTGGCATTCTGTCCTAGAGATTCTTCAAAGATTCTTGTCTATTGAAAGTTCCCCATCTACCCCCATACCCAAGCATCTCTACTTGAGTTGCCACTAGTGCTTCTTCTTCCCCTCCTCCTCCTTTTTCTTTCTCCCCTTCTTTCCCTCTTTGTTCTTTCTACTTTTCCTTTTCTCCTCTTTCTCTTGCTGAAACACCCTTCCTATCATTTTTATGGATTTGTTGTGGGAGGAATGGTTGCATTAGGTACTTACTCCACCATCTTAAAATCCAGGTATGGTTAATATTTGAGACCCGGTACAGGAATCAGTGAACAAAGAGGCCATTCCTTATAGTGTGACGATTAAGCAAATTAAGAAAACAACCCCCCAAAATGGTTCTTTAATCTCAGCCACAGTTGAAGACAAATATTTTCTTCTTTAGCAGCATAGTGCAATTCCCATTTCTTCTAAGTACAATCATTTAAAATTTGTCTTGGGAGATCCAGTAGCATTTAGCTTTCTGCCAGATACCTTTGTTAACAATGGATCCAGGCTGGAGCCATTCCAGCACTTTTTAATTGATCACTTTTCAAATATACTTCTAGAGATAAGCCGTCCTGTGAACTTCAAAAGGAAGGGTGCAGGCTGGAGTAGCATTTTATGATAGTATGAATAATGTTATTTCCACATACTTTTGTCATGTTATTAACTCCAAAACAATGTATCTTTGAAGAACATTTTTTATTGAAGTGTTATATGGGAAAATGAACAAATCTTAAGTGTCCAGACCAGTGAATTTCCAGTGTGAACATACCTTCACAAATCAGCACAAATCCAGAAATGGAACATAATCATTGCCTCAGAAGCTCCCTTATGTTCCCTTCCACCCACTTCTTCCCAGAGGGAACCAGTCTGCTGACTTCCAACACCTTATATTAGTTTTGCTTGGTTTTGATTTTTCTATAAATGGAATCGTACAGTGCATAGTTCTTTTTTTTAAACACATTTTATTTTTTAGAGCAGTTTTAGGTTCACAGCAAAATTAAGAGGAAGCCATAGAGATTGCCCATATACCTCTTGCCCACCTATGTGCCCAGCCTCCCCCGTTATTCACATTCCCCACCAGAGTGGTATATTTATTGTAACTGATGAACCTATTGATGCTTCATGATCACCCAAACTTGGTAGTTTACATGAGATACACATGCTGTTGTACAGTCTATGGGCTTGGACAAATGTATCCACCATTATAGCATCAGACAGAGCATTGTCACTACCTACAAATCCTCTGTTTTCCATCTGTTCATCCTTCCACTACCCGTCCCCAATCCTGGCAATCCTAAATCTTCTATTGTCTCCACAGTGTTGCCTTTTCCAGAATGTTATATAGTTGAAATCATACATGAAGTAGCCTTTTCAGACTGGCTTCTTTCACTTAGTAATATGGAGCAGAGTTTTTTGTGTTTTCCAAGCTTCTTTCGATCACTGTGTTTGTGGTTATCCATGCGTTGCATGTAGCAATAGTTTATTCCTTCTCAATCCAATATACTATCTTGTTTTATTATTATACCACAACTCAGCTGTTGATGGACATTTGGGTCAGTTTGTGTCTATGAGTAGTGTCGCTATAAACATTCTATTTTTTAAAGGATTTTATTTATTTATTTGTCAGAGAGATAGAGAGCACAAGCAGGGGGAGCGGCAGGCAGAGGCAGAAGCAGACTTCCCGGTGAGCAGGGAACTGGATGCTGGACTCGATCGTAGGATGTCCGGTTCATGACCTAAGCCAAAGGCAGACGCTTAACCGAATGAGCCACCCAGGCATCCATGTTATAAATATTCTTTTTTTTTTTAAGATTTTATTTATTTATTTGACAGAGAATACAAGTAGGCAGAGCAGTAGGCAGAGGGAGAAGCAGACTCCCTGCTCAGCAGGGAGACCGATGTGGAGATCAATCCCAGGACCCTGGGATCATGACCCGAGCCGAAGGCAGTTGCTTAACAGACTGAGCCACCCAGGTGCCCCCCTGTTATAAACATTCTTAAATATGTCTTTTGTTGAGCATATACGAAGTATGTGCATATCTGTTGGGTGTATACGTGAGTATGTACTCACGTATGTACATATGTATACATATATCTTGTTGGGTATGTATGAGAAATGGTTGCAATTTCTGTTGGGTATATATCTAGGAGTGGAATTGCTAGGTCTTGGGGGTATGCATATATTCAGCTTTAATAGATCCTGCTAAGCAGTTTTCTAAAGTGATTATGTTGAGTCATACTTCCACCAGCAATGTATGAGCATTCCAGTTGTTTCATACCTCTTTTTCTCCATTTATTATCATCAAAATTGGCATTACTTCTCTTTAAAATTTTAGTCATTTTCGCTAAATGTACAATGGCATTTCATTGTTGTTTTAATTTGCATTTCCCTCATGTCTGGGAGAACTGAATACCTTTTCATGTGACTTTCAGCCATCAGGATACTCTTGTGCAAAGTGTCAGAAGAATTTTATTTTATTTGATGACCTTCAAGTTAAAAATAAAACTTACAGGTTGTAAGTGAAATGATTCACTTATATGTAAAGAAAGACTAACAATTTTTCATTTCTTTTCTAATACTATTATTTTTCCTGAGGTTTCAACGGTATTCTTTGAAATAGCTGGCAGTGTAATAATTAGGAGATGGTATTCTAGAGCTATCCTGACCTTAGTCTGAGTCCTGGCTTTGCTATTTCTAAGCTGAACAAACTTGAGCAAGTTATTTAACATCTTTGTGCTTCAGTTACCTAATCTGTGAAACAGCAATAACGATACTATCTGCTTTATAGAATTCTTATGAAAAATAATTGAGCTAACAGGCGGAAGGTACTTGAGTAGTATCTGGGATGTTATAAGCACTACATGCTTTGCTATGATTATTATTATAACATAGAACCTCTTAGTGGTTTTACACATGAAAACTTTTACCCGTAGAGATGTGACAGGAGTGGAGAAATGTTTGCTTATTGATACTGGGTTACCTTGAAAAATCTTTTTAAAATTACAATATAATTTTAAAAATCTTTAGAGATAGCTGGCTTATGTACTTATGTATGGGTCCCTTTGCTTTATTAAAATTTTAATGGAAACTTTGAAAAGACAGAGCCTCAAAGCAAACTCATTTGAAAATTTTACATTGTCACCCTGATCCAACAGACGTAGTTAATATGCCTGGGTAGTCATGAACCTTATTTATATTCTTTGAAAAACAAGAGAAGAGACAGATGTAGAGCCCACTTTTAGGCACACAGGCTTCAGCGATGGAATGTAGAAGGGACTCACAGCACCCCCCTGACTGAACAACACAGGCCCATCAGGGGACCCTCCTCAAAATATCCAGAGTCCCTCAGTGACCAATGGGCCGCTTACAACCAGGCACAGTTACCAGAAAAGGGAGAACTCCATACCTCACCGTACATCCTCACCTTCCCTCTTTAAAAACAGCCTCCTCCCATGGCCCCCTGGCAGACAGCCTCTCTCCTCTGCTGTCCTGGAGTCTGCTCCCTTGCGGTATCTTCAATACACTTCTATCTCCCTTGTCCTGCCTCGGGTGAGTCCTTTCACTCAATAGTCAGTAGCACTGCATTTGGGGCCCCCATCTTATCGGACAGACACCCCATTTAGATATCACAATAGATGTAGTTGTCTGTGAGTGGACCACTTATCCAAAAACTCGTGTCCTCGGAACACACCCCAAATAGATAAAGAAGCAGACAAAATGAAACAAAAACAATTGGGCAAAGAAGGAAATGACAACAAACCAAATCTTTCTACAACTGTCAAAAGTGGAAGCCCACAAAGTTAGTCATGAACGTTTGTGCACTTCTCTCAGAGGAAGAGGTCTCAATCAGAAGCGAAGTATTCTTTATTTGGGCATTCATGATAGGGTTTTTGTTTTTCTTTGTTTTGAAATCTACTGCAGCAAATTACCCGTGGGAAGCAAACGTGACAAGGTTGGCAATGAAGTGGGAAAGCAGATTTAAGTGGAATGTTGGGACGTCTGGGTGTCTCAGATGGCTAAGCGTCTGCTTTTGGCTCAGGTCATGATCTCAGAGTCCTGGGATCGAGCCCCATGTGGAGTGCCCGGCTCAGCGGGGAGTCTGCTTCTCCTTCTCCCTTTACCTCTCCCCACCGCTGGTGCTCTCTCTCTAACAGTTGTCTGTGCCCAATCACAATAACTAGCATTTTTCTCTCTTTCACATACACACATGCATACACACAGACACAATCTAATGACTCTTCAGATAATAACCCATTTTACAGATGAAGAAACAGAGGCACACAGAGATTTAGTTTTTCTAGGATGATGCTAGCAGGAAAGTGGCCGAGACAAGCATGGTCTGAAGCAGGTCTATCTGACTCTATAGCCTATGGGGTCAGCCCTTTGCAGCTGCACTGTACACTGGAATCCATGATCTAATTCCCTTAGATTCCTTAATCTAACTAACTTCAGGTCCTAATATTTGGTTGACCTTTTTGACTTTTTTTTTTTTTTTAAAGATTTTTACCCATTCATTTAACAGAGAGAGAGATCACAGTAGACAGAGAGGCAGGCAGAGAGAGAGAGGGAAGCAGGCTTCCCGCTGAGCAGAGAGCCCGATGCGGGACTCAATCCCAGGACCCTGAGGTCATGACCTGAGCCGAAGGCAGCGGCTCAACCCACTGAGCCACCCAGGCGCCCCAACCTTTTTGACTTTTAAGTACCACATATGTAAGAAGAGACCTCAGGGAAAGTCTCTTCTCTACTGTTCACACCTTTGCTTTTACCTCTTCGCCAGCCCCTGGGAATGACTTTGAAAACACCTCTCCAGCCCATCGACTCTGCTTTCATTTAGCCTTTGGATATCATCTCTTGGGTCCTTCTTGGCTCCAGGGTGTGTAGCTCCTGGTCCATTTCTCTCCCAGCCCCAGATCTCAGAATTCCAGTCGGAACCCTGGGCCTTTCACTCAACCCGGGCGAGTGGTCAAGCAATTGCAATGAGATCTTAATGGTCCTCTCTGTCTCTGTTCTTTCCCCCTTCCCAGTCCATCTGGAGTAATCTTGATTTTTTTTTTTCCCCTGAAGGATAAAGGAGCTAATATCTTATGTTGTGCTTCCTTTTTTCTTTTAACAATAATTCTATTTATTTATCTAAACAGTTTACAGAGCTTGTTTATGCCACAAATTGGTCTCTGTGTGAGACAGTTGAATACGGATATGAGTAGAGTCCTATGAAGACTGTGCTATCATTCACAATAGTAATGTTCACGTGAGTAATAAAAGTTTTTCCTTATGCTTAGAAAAAAACCAAACAACCCACTTTGGAATTACAACAGGGTTTTTCAATCTTGACATTCAATACTGACATTCGGGGCATGATGATTCTTTTTGCTGTAGGGGGCTCTCCTGTGCATTGTAAGGTGCTGGGCAGCGTTCCTGGCTCTACCCACCAGATGCCAGGAGCACCTTGACTCCGCCAGCTGTAACCACCAAGAACTTGTAGAGACCGCTGGGTGAATTCTAGTCCACACCCTTCCCCCCATTTGTATGGAACTTTTAATGCTCCGTAACTCAGAATGTGACTGATTTGGAGACAGGGTCTTTAAAGAGGCAATTAGGTTAAAATGAGGTCATTATGGTGGATCCTGTTCTGCTATGACTGGTGTCCTGATGAGAAGAGGGCATCTGCACAAAGGGACGGAGGGAAAACCATGTGAAGACACAGGGAAAAGACGATGAACCACAAGTCAAGGAGAAAGGCCTCAGAAGAAAACAATGCTGCCGACACCTTGATCTCGGATTTCCCAGCCTCCAGAAGTGTGAGAACATAAATTTCTGCTCTTTAAGCCACCCGGTCAGTGGTGCTTTGTTATGGCGGCCTTGAAAAACGAACGTATAAACGTTGCCAAATAAATGATCCCTAGGGTCAGAACGCCCCTGGCTGAGAATCACTGAACTAGCACACATGAATCACACACAGACTATTCGTTTTGCCTTTTGCGATGACAGAAAAAGTCATGTAATGACTTTTTTCTTCAAAAGAGGAAATTTAGAAAAACCTTCCTTCTCTACTCCTCTTTCACATCATAAACGTCTTTTAGCAGATAACTTCATTACTTAATTATTGGACAACAAAAATAAGAAAAATTCAAGTGAAAAGCTATAAGATACAAGTGTGTATATATATGTAATATATATACATTATATACATACATTGTATATGTGTAAAATTTTGGGCCTATGGTTGTGCCTGATGGTTCTATAATCGCTACATTGAGAAGACTCTCAAGGCAAAGTTTCAGAGAAAATCTTTCAAAAGCTTTGGCTAAAGGAACTAGATCTATTTTATTTCACCCAGGCAGAAATTCCCATTGTTTATTATTTATTTATTTATTTATTTATTTATTCTGTGCAGTAAGCAAGTTGCCGAAATATCTTGCAATGAACATGGTATGACTAAGGGATCCTTCCTTTCCAACAGAATGAAATCTTTCTCTTCCACCCACATTCCCTCTACTATCCTGGAGCACATGCAAACAATCTGGGTTGATGATCTGAGCCATCATCCTACCTTAGCCCATGGGATCTTAAAAAGCCTTTGCTGGTCATCCACCATTTGCAAAATGGAGCCTAAGGACTATTATCTAGCTGCGCTATGTGGAAAGGAAAATGGGTTACAGATTTGGGAAAGAGGTCAGGGTCTCAAATGATGGTTCTGTCACCTTGCTATCAGATTCTGTGTGTGTGTGTGTGTGTTTTTCTTTTGTGGCCTTAATTTCTTAATGTTGTATTCTAACACCTCTTTCATGCTGCTGTGGTGAGGATTAAATGAGGTAAGCTTGCTGGGCCCCCCTGGGCTCAGTGTCTAGCACTGGAAAGGGCTTCCTGGCTATGGGTTGGAGTCTCCATGGTCCGGTCCTAATCCTCTGGATTACGTTTCCCTCTCTAAACCTTTCCAAATACAGATCTTCCTTCCCTTATGATGGCGTTACATCCTGATAAACCCATCATAAGTTGAAAATATTGTATACTGTAAGTCAAAAATGCATTTAATACACCTAGCCTACTGAACAGCACAGCTTGGCCTAGCCTACCTTAAATGTGCCCAGAATACTTACATAGCCTACGGTTGGGCAAAAATCATCTGACACGAACCCTATTTTACAACCAAGTGTTGACCATCTCATGTGATTTATTGAATACTGCACTGAAAGTGGGAAACAGAATGGTTGTTGAGTGTATGGGCTGCTGACCCTTGTGATTGCAGGGTTGAATGGCGGGTTGCCACTGCTCAGCATCACAAGAGAGGATTGTACCCCATGTTGCCAGCACAGAAAGGAGCATAATTCAAAATTTCAAGAGTGGTTTCCACTAAACATGTGTTGCTTTTGCCCTGTTGTAAAGTTGAAAAATCGCTAAGTCATACCATTGTAAGTTGGGGACCAATGGTCAACTCTATTCCAGTCATAACAGACTATTTATTTTCCTGTTGTGTCCTGAGGTTTTGCTTTTTAGACTGACATAGGCAGTATATTTCCAGTGAACTTTCTGTTCAGGGAAGGGCTTTGGAAGAATCTTGTCCTGTGGTTTCCTACGCCCAGGCTTTGCTAGGGTTGTGAAGACTAGAGAGTCTTCATGGCAAGGGCCTGGCCCAAGGCTGGTCCAGGGGAAGCAGCCATCACCTCCTAGTCACCTAGGCCTAGGTCCTACTCAGTGCTCGTTCCTAACCACTCTTCCCCTTCTTGCTTCTATTCCTGGCCGCCCCCTCCACAGATGCTCCACATGGAGGCCAAACTTAGCTTTCCAAAACAGAATTAGATAATTCCCTGGCACTGCCTGAAATCTTCCAATGGATTCCTGCTCACTCTTAGATTAAACTCAAATGCCTTAGCATGGCTGACAGGCCCTGAGCGCCTCACCCTCCATCCTCTCATCCTGACTCACTGTCCTCTGGCTCCCTGCACTCAGGATGCAGCTGCCACTGTGAGGTTCCCCATATCCCAAGGACTTTCTTCCTTGGGCCTGTCCTGTACATTCACCTGTACCACGATACTCATTGGCACCTCACCCACCCTTCCAAAGGCTGGCTCCTCTTCATTCTTAAATTACCACTTTTTCAGATGTTCCTCTTGGTCTTCCAATCCAAAATAAGTCCTTTCCCACCTTTCCCTGCTCTTCCTCTGGCCCACCCTGTCCTCCTCCCCCCTCTCCCTACCTCCCACCACCATTCTTTCCACTTAGAATAGTTTGTGGTCACATCTTTATTTACTTTCCTGTCTTCCTTTCTTGAATGCAATGAAGACAGGGTGTGTTCAATCACCAGCTTTTAGCACAGCGTCTGGGACATGGTTGACAATCAATAAATACTCTTGTTGAGTGACTGACCAGCTGAATGAATGTTTCATTCTCTGGCATTATTCCCCTCCTTTCTTATTTCTGGGAGGATTATTTTTTACTAAGTATGTTTTTGTGGGTCTCGGAGGAGAGTACAGCAAGCAGATTAAAGTATACTGGGTCTACTTTGCGTTTCCTATAAACAGTTGGCCACAATGTTTTAAAAATAACTTTTAAAAATAATAATACTATAAATGCTGATCTATTTTATCGAAAAGATATTAATGAACAATGGCTAGGAAAAATAAAAGGAACTCAGTAAGTCTCGCTAATTTTTGAGTTAGTTACTAGCTCAATGTGGAAGGTGTAGAAACATGATTGCATTTTAAATAGAGCACAGATTGTATTTTTATTTTGCTATTGAGCAGTATGTGAACCTGCATAGACCCACTTCACCCTAAATTGAATTTTTCCTCCCATTAAATGGAAAAATCTTTCTCATTCTTACCTCAGTGATGTGGGGAATGTGAATGAAATATTTATAAAGCATATTCTGAGATCCTTTGAAGTGCCTATTTAATACTTAATGAACTCCTGTTATTTTTGCAATGCTTTTAAACATTTTAAACTCAAAACAAAGTAGTCAAAACAGAAATGTAATTCTCCAAAAGAACAAGTGCTACAAGATAGACTGAATTGAATTCAACTATCCAAGAGCTTGATTTAAGCATTCCTTTTCTTTAAACTAAAATAATCCTCTGAACCCATCAGACTGCTGCTTGCATTCAAAAGATGAAAGACAACACGTATCTTCATGTGGCGGCACTTTGCAATTATGCGATGGGAGTCATCTTCTAGCTTACTGTTTGTCTTCATTTCTCTCTGGAATGGCTAGGCCAACTCTAAAGAGACGCTATTCCATATCAGATAAACGGTTTTCCCACTCAACCAAGATTCCAGGAGTGGAGGCAGAGTCAACGATTAGAGAAGAGAGACTTTATTTTTTTTTTAATTAAAACAATTTTTTAAAAAAGATTTTATTTATTTATTTGACAAATAGAGATCACAAGTAGACAGAGAGGCAGGCAGAGAGAGAGAGGAAGCAGGCACCCTGCTGAGCAGAAAGCCTGATGCAGGGCTCAATCCCAGGACCCTGGGACCATGACCCAAGCCAAAGGCAGAGGCTTTAACCCACTGAGCCACCCAGGCGCCCCGAGAAGAGAGACTTTAAAACCTCAGACACTTGATGGTGACCAGATCAAATGTTAAATCAATTTGAGAAAACTGGAAGACTTCGTTTTTGCTACCAATCACGCGGTTAGCTTTTTACCTTCCCCCCGACCTGTCATAAAGGCAACTGCCTGCCTTTCTTAAACATTTGCTGCGGAACATTCATTTGTATGCTCAAAGTGCCTCAAGAGCCAATAAGTCACCGATGAACTTTTAAAACAACCAAAGGCATAATTATTTGTTGTTACTGGTTAATGAGCTGCAAAGCTTAAGGAAATATAAAAATAAGTATAACATTTTAGACCAAGTGTGACTACCTATATCATTAGAGATGCAAAATGTCAGTATAAGGTACATCAAAGGTATAATTGTTAACTGAGAAAAGATGGAAGAGAAAAAAGTGGGGACACTTCAAAAAGAGAAAACCTATGCTTGTATTTTTACAGTGAATCTTGTTAAAGGCACTGAATCCTACGTGGGAATTCAACAAGTGCCTATTGATGATTAAGCTAAACAAGCAAAAAGGCAAGGAGCTGTACCAGCCGTAAGGAAGTGAGTTCACAAATCTTACTACAAATTCAACAGTAAGAAAGCAAGCTCTAACACTCACGGATACTTGCCATCACCTGTCCCATTGCCCAGTCCAGCTGCCCCGGAGTTGGGACAGGTTTTATTTTATTTTTTTTTTAAAGATTTTATTTATTTATTTGAGAGAGAGGGAGAGAGAGAGAGAGCATAAGCAGGGGAAGGGGCAGAAGAAGAGGGAAGAAGCAGGCTCTCTACTGAGCAGGGAACCAGATGCAGGGCTTGATCCCAGGACCCTGGGATCATGACCTGAGCCGAAGGCAGCCACTTCACCAATTGAGCCATCCAGGCACCCCAACTGTGTGGTTTTATGTGACAGTCCTTCCTACTATGGCACGCGCAGTTCAGTGTCAAGAGAGGAGGTCATCATTAAAAAGAAAAATTCCCTGGATAGCTACTAGAATAAAGTATTGGTGATAAGAATTTCCTTCATTGATACCCTGCTGTGAAGTTTTAATTGTGTTTTCATGAACATGAAGCTTTTTACTTTTTTATTTTACTTCTTTAAATTAAAATTAAATTTCAGTTTTATTTTAGGTTGAAATGATTATATATTTGCACCTAGATACATAAGCATTATATTATATCATCCATGTCATATATATAGTTTAAACAACTACAAGCCCTAGAATGAAAAAACAAATACAAAAACAAAGTCACCAGACCCCTCATATCCCTGATTCCCACTTTTCAGAGGCAGCCATTTGCACATCTTAGCCCAGAGTCTCTCAGGGCTCACTCTCTTCAGACTGGAACTTTCCAGTCTTCTACCAGGCTTATTGTTTGTGCTGAAGTTTGGGTGGTGAGGAAACAGTTGTCTGGCTGTGTGAGCTAAGGGAGACATTTAGCTGCTTATAATTAAGACTTTCAATGAATCTCCCTATTTTTAACAATAGTAGGACCTTCAAAAGTACTCTTTTTTTAGGAATTGGGTTGGTTCTTGACTAACACTATGCGGTTTCTCTGCTAAGTCATTTCACAAATTTTTAACACATCTCCTCTATTATAACTTTCTCTCCTAGTCTTTTTGTCTTTGTGGGTTTATCCTTTCTAAATTACTTTGCTGCCACTCAAGATAAATATATGTTTAATCTTCTATGTGTTTCTGACATTTTTCTTAAGGTGAAACTACATGCCCATTATTCAAATATCTACTTGTTTTAGGTACAACGTCTCATTACTCCAACCCATGCCAGCCTGATTAAAAATAGCCACAATATATCATTTACAGGGTATTGCTCCCAGTCACACTTAGGAACTTAAGTCTCCAACAGATTTCCTTCCCCAGTCATTCTGGAAGTTCCAGCCTTAGCTGGGATGACTCATCTGCAATGCGAGAACTAGTGTTTACGACCACATTATGGTAACTGCTGTTGACCCTTTCTTCTGCCCTGAGTTGCCACCATTGTATCAAAATGCTATCAATGACCAGTTAACTGTGCCCTAGGTACTTATCCCAGGCATGTTCCACCTGAAAAGTACCCAAGGCTATGTTGGTACCGCCATCGCCATTGCCCAGCTCCTGACCCAAACCTCTGCAGTTAGGCACCATTTCTTTTTGATACTTCCTAGGAGGTTCCCCCATGCAAATAAACTCTCCTCCATCATGCTTGAATCCCAAAGTAAGTGCAAGTTAAGCAATTTACCCAGACTGATTCCACTTAGACGTCTGTATACCTCTAAGAACATGTCCTTGATTCCTGCAGGTCCAGAAAGCTGTCAATACATTTTCCATTAGTTAGGGAGGGCTTCTTGAAGGAGCTGAGTTTTCAGCAGTGGTTTTCGTGTCCGAAGAATAGTAAGGTAAAGTGGGTATTTAAAGGGAGTAGGTGCTGGGGCCCCCCAGTGGCTCAGTCAGTTTAGCGTCTGACTCTTGATTTCAGCTCAGGTCATGATTTCAGGGTCGTGGGATCAAGCCCTCCAAGAGGCTCTGTGCTCAGTGCAGATTGCTTGAGATTCTCTCTCTCCTCTGCTCCTCCTCCTGCTCTCTCTCCCTCTCTCCCTCAAATAAATAAATAAATAAATAAATAAATAAATAAATAAAATCTTACAAACAACAAAGGGAGTGGCTCGAGTTCCAGCTGGTAGGTTTGGGTAACTTTGCTGTCCAATACTCATCTGGCTGGCAGACAAGTTTCCTAATCTCCCCTCATTGATATGTGACTCCCATCTGACCTGCTCAAAGAGAACGACCCTCCTAAACAAAGGAAAGCTATGTTTTAATCATTGATATATTGGTGATTTTTCTATCCTATTAGCATCTCCAAGCTAACTCTCAAGATCCCAAGGTGGGAGTAAAATGACCAAAGAGGAAATGATGTGTACAGAATAAAAGTCTTCATTTTCTAATAAGTAAGATAAAAAATGGTAAAAGTTTCTTAGTCCTATAAGCTCCAATACAAAACCAACCTCCCCATGAAATCCCTCCAAGATCTTAGCTGGTTAGGAATTAATATCTTCTGCCACCAAACCCTCAGAGAACTTTTTATTTCTTAAACTTATATAAAACAGTTAATCACAATGTTTCTAATATCACAGTTCTAAGAAGCACCAACACTTAAATCGAGGCTTTGAGAGACGTAGGGGCTCAATCGAAGGGAGGGGTGAGAGATGGCAGGCATTTCTGGTAGGAGAAGAGCATGCACAGAAGCATCAGGGTATGAGAAAGTAGGCTGTTCTCCAGAAGCTGCAAATGGGTCGTCATGGTTGAATGGAAGTGCTTATGTTGCAATATGACCCAACACATGGCCCCAAGAGCGTCAAGGGCCAGAGCCAAACCAAGCTGGCCTCATATGCCATGCGCAGAAGCTCAGACCATCCCGGAGGCTCTGAGAACCACTGCAGGACTGAGTCGAAGCAGAGAAATTGTCTTTGGATTTAGTAAATCTCTTCAGTGGTAGTTCTTTTTCTTTTATTTAAAGACGTAAAAAGGGAGTGATGTTCTATTTTGGGGGGAGGGGAATCATGTATATTTTACTTTCTATTCTCTGTTGAGAGTAAGCATTGAATGTTTTGTCACTTCTGTGCATATTCCTTATTAATTTTGAATTAGACACACTAAGGGGCTTAAATTAGAACAGTTCTTCACATGTTCTTTCCTTTGTGGTCAGGCCATCTTTCTAGCTGCATTTTTAGGAGAATTTACATGTCTGCTAGCCTCGAACTGGCTATAAGAATCTTCCAAACCCTACTTGCAATTCCAATTAGTCATAGACGAAAACCTTAATGTGGACAGATTAAAGCAGAAGTCCTCATGCTTTATTTCCTAATATCATCTGTCTTTGCTTTGAAAAGCACACCAATGGAATCTTCTGCATCTGTACACCCCAAAGGCAATTTAATCTCCCTTGGCCAACATTACAGCTTTAAAGTAACTCTATGCTATGATGTATTTTTCCTCCTTTCCCAAGTTGAAGCATTATATAATTTCCTTTTTTTATCAGCCTCTTTCTTGTAAATGGTCAGTTGCCACATTGTTTATAGCTTTTAACACCATCTAAAAGAAACCTTACAAGCTTAAAGTTAAGTAAATTGGTTTTCCACATATTGTTGTGTGAAACGGAAGATAGGCAAGGACATAAACTAGAGTGTATTAACCTGTGTTGCTTTAAAATATTTTTACTAATCTAGGATTTTCAAAGATTTTGGAAGTAAAGAACACTCATGTATAAACTTTAAATGTGAAAACAATTTCTCCTCGTTTACTGGATCTATCTTAGAATAGATAGTCCATATGTGTGGGTTTACCACTTAAATTGAACCTTATCCTTTAAATGTCCATTTTTTTTTCAGTGCCATCTTAAACAAACTAAAACTTTTTTTTTTAAAAAGATTTTATTTATTTGCTAGAGAGAGACACAGCAAGAGAGGGAACACCAGAAGGGGGAGTGGGAGAGGGAGAAGCAGGTTGCTGGCTGAGCGGGGAGCCTGATGCGGGGCTCGATCCCAGGACCCAGGGATGACAACCGAGCTGAAGGCAGACGCTTAACGACTGAGCCACCCAGGTGCCCCAGATTAAAACTTTTCTTAATTATTCATGGTTTCCATCGTAAAAACACCAGTCAGTACCTACACAGAAACTTATTTTGAAACAATTCAAAAGTTTTCTCAACTGTAAACCAAATGATGGTAAATAGGGTTGTTTTATTTGGAGCACCTAGTTTAGGAATTCTTCCTCCTTTGTTATTGATTGGGTTATCTGTTGATAAATCTCACAGTTATCAGTGAAAAGTGAAAGACTTCTTAGTGTTCAGCTTTTAATGTAGTTGCTATTTACACTCAACATACATTCAGAAACAAAATAATCAACCTTATGAAGATTATACGTAAAAAACCCCAAATGGAGTGTGAAAGAGAGTCAAAGCCTCCTTTTCAAAGAGATTTAAGTGTATGGGATTTGTACAGTAAGAGTTGATGCTCAGAGTCCTATTACATTTCCCGGCTGTGTAATAAGGGGAAAGCTGCTGGAAAACTGACCTCTGGGAAAGCGAGGTGTTGCTCATCTGCCCTGTATGACCCCAACTCTAATGGCTCCTGATGAACACAAAGAGTATAGAAGAGATATATATACAGAAGATATATATATATAACTGTTTCATAATTGAATGCCATATTCTGAAATCATACTTCAATTTCATTGAAAAATCCTATTCTCAAAATTAAGGATGACTTAGGCTAGCATCCCAAATTTACCTCTTTTTTTAAAGCAAATCTTAAAAGCTTTTTTTTTTTTTAAAGATTTTATTTATTTATTTGACAGACAGAGATCACAAGTAGGCAGAGAGGCAGGCAGAGAGAGAGGAAGGAAAGCAGGCTCCCTGCTGAGCAGAGAGCCCAATGCGGGGCTCGATCCCAGGACCCTGGGATCGTGACCTGAGCTGAAGGCAGAGGCTTTAACCCACTGAGCCACCCAGGCTCCCCCTTAAAACCTTTTTTAAATGAATTAAACAGACAGGACACTGGAAATTAATGAAAACCTTATTCATCTTTCAGTCTCCTTCCGAACAACTCACCTTGTCATATTAATTCATTTAAAGTCCATTCATCCATCATTCGACAAATTATTTATTTAATTTTTAAAAACTGAATTATAGTTGACGTACAGTATTATATTGGCTTCAGGTGTACAACACAGTGATTCGACAATTACATATATTATGAAATGAATTACGAAATGCATTTCAAGTCCATTCATTCATCATTCAACTAATAATGAACATTCTTAAAAGTGTTGAGTAGATGTTAACTTATAAATACCCAATGCAATTTCCCCCCAAGTGATAATTCACTCACTCACTCATTTACTGACTCCACCAACATTTATTGAGAGCCTTCTGTATGCCTGATCCACGGGAAATGCTGGAAATGCAAAATCCAACAAGACACGGACACTGTGAAAAATCTGTCAGACGAGGGACGCCTGGGTGGCTCAGTTGGTTAAGCTGCTGCCTTCGGCTCAGGTCATGATCCCGGCGTCCTGGGATCGAGTCCCACATCGGGCTCCTTGCTCGGCAGGGAGCCTGCTTCTCCCTCTACCTCTGCCTGCCACTCTGTCTGCCTGTGCTCGCCCTCTCTCTTTCCCTCTCTCTCTGACAAATAAATAAATTAAAAAAAAATCTGTCAGATGAGATTGTCATCTCTTTGACAGCAGAGATTTAGTGAGAATTCAATACTAAAATATGGCTCCGCTCACATATGAATTATTTATAATCTAGTATATGTGGGCTGAAGCTCTGACCTATGGATTCATTGAATACTCTTGGAGAGAGAGAATTTAATCTGAAGCCCCATAAACTGTGTTCCCAGATGTTCCAAGTGAATTCCGCTCTCCACTTGGGATTAGTTCTGCCCTGTCCTTTTTGATCAGGCGACGTGCTTCCTACAACCCACTTGTGCTGCTGTATGCACATGCCATGTGTAACACATACTTTGCTACTGACTGCAATGATTGAAGTCAGATGTTATAAGCACAATTCTTCACGGTGTCATAATGTTGGTGTTGAGAGAAGAGGATCACACTTTTCTGCTCCAGACCCCCCAGGCCTATCTTTTCCGAGGTTTTATTTGTTTAACAGCATTCTCGAGACAAAGACTCTGCCTATTTCCCATTTTGAAAGAAGATTCCTTACCATACAATCTCAGACAGGAGAGGAGGGCCTGTGGTGGCAGTTTCACGTGGGAGACATGTTTAAATAAGGAAAACATGGTGGAGCCCATCTCCTCCATTGGGACAGTTCTCTTGATGGGCAACTGGCCTATTCATTGGGTATGTGTATGTGAGCACGTTGGCACGTGGGACAGCCTCGGGTACCAGGAACGGTACCGACGAAGGGGTTGGAGGCCTTCCATTCTCCACCAACAAGGCGCAGGGAGCTGAGCAAGTTATCCTCTCCGTGCACAACTTCACTTGTCTGTAAGTGAGGGTAACAATAATTCTGCAGATTAAACCAGAACATAATGGGCGTATATGTGTGCATTTTATTATGAGTTGTTCATGGTGTATACAGGATAGCTATTAACCATGAATATTATATATGCTGTAAACATGCCACCATTCATGAAAGAACCAAGACAGTTCATATTACAAGTATGTTAAAATAGGTCACCTTTCCCCCCATGATTCAGAATATACTACATCATCTTTTTGCAATCATGATACATGATATTTTTTGAGTGCTATTATTTTTTGAAAGATTTTATTCATAGAGAGAGAGCATGAGAGGGGAGAGGTCCGAGGGAAAAGCAGAATACTTGCTGAGCAGAGAGCCCCATGTGGGACTTGATCCTGGAACTCGAGGATCATGACCTGAGCCAAAGGCAGTTGCTTAACCAACTGAGCCACCCAGACACCCTTGAGTGTTATTATTTTGCAGGCATTATGCGAGGCATATTCAGTGTTCATAATGATCTTCTGTGATGGGTACTGTGATTACCTCTGTCTTATGGAAGAGAAACTGAGTCACAGAGAAGCTAACTACCTCCCCCATGATCACTACCTGCTAAATTGTGGAGGATCTGACAATCTGACATGGAGCCTTCACTCTAATAGCTTTACTGAGATATAATTCACACACCATACAAGTCACCCATGAAAAGTGCACAATTCAATTATTTTTTTAGTATATCCACAGAGTTGTGCAACTATCACCAAAATCGAATTTTAGAACACTTTTCTCAGCCCCCAAAAGAAATCCTGTGCCCATGAGCAGTCACTAACCAATACTGTCCTCCTCTCTTAACCCTGAGCAACTACCAATCTACCTCCTCTCTATATATTTGCTATTCTGGACACTTCTTACACAAAGCTTATTTGTGCTGTAACATGTATCAGCACTGTTTCTTTTCATTGCCAAGTAATATTCCATTGTGTGGATATACCACACTGTATTTCTCCATCTTTTAGTTGATGGACATTTGGGTTGTTCCCATATTTTGGTAGAGCCTTCATTCTCACCAGTTAAGGTAGGCTGCATTATTTATAAATCATCTACTCTACTATTATTAAGGTTTATTTATTAGCTATCCTGCTCATATGCCTTCCAGATAAAAATAAGGTGTTAATTGATCAAACACTTATTGACCAAACATTATATTCCAGACAGGTGTGTCAGAGACCTAAAGGAAATTCCTGGTCTCATGGGGTTTACTGAATAGGAGGAGAGAGAAACAACTTAAGAATTACAAAAGTGAGGGCGCCTCGGTGGCTCAGTCAGTTAAGCCTCTGCCTTTGGCTCAGTTTGTGATCCCAGGATCCTGGGATCGAGCCCCGCATCGGGCTCCCTGCTCTGTGGAGAGCCTGCTTTTCCTTCTCCCTCTGCCTGCCGCTGCGCCTGCTTGTGCTCTCAATCTCTCTGTCAAATAAATAAATAAAATCTTTAAAAAAATTATAAAAGTGATACATGCTCTAATAAAGATGAAACCAAGATGTTATGGGAGCTCAATGGAGGGGACCCTAGTTCAGCCAAGGGGAGCATGGAAAAGGTGGGTAAAATAATGAGGCAGAAAGGCTTTCTTGTGGGGTGCCCTAGTACTCCAACTGGAGTAGGGATTATCTAAGTAGAGAAGAATGAGGAAGACAATTTAGAAACAGAGACAGCCCATGCTCTACAAGGGAGCCCAGTGGGTACTATGCATGATACATGGTACATGCAAAGTTTGGCCATGCAGGATTTGTCATGATTTGTTACAAGATGTTTATGAGGCAGTGGAGGGAGTTGAGCCTGTCTGGAGACAGGAGTGAGTGAAAGATTATAGAGGGATTTAAAGGCCATGTAAGGAGTTTGGGCTGTATTTCATAGCTCTGTGTTTCCTAAACTACTCAGTCATTATTCTGCCATATAAGGACAGTAGCTGAACTATTATTTTATATATCTATATATACACACACATGTACATATGTATATACATATATAATTTATGGGTGTATTACATATGTGCATGTGTATACATATATACACATGTGTATATGCATATGTATATATCTACATATACATACATACATATGCGTATATAGGTAGATATAATGCATTGATGTATATACTGATATGTAGAGGTATATTAATTAACTTAAACTGCCTAAGTAAGTTTATAAAAATGGAAGGTTTCTATCACTACCTGTAAGTAGAAAACCAGTATCACTTCTCGTAAGTAGAAGGAAACTGTTAAAATTATATACAGTGAAAACCAAATGGTGTTATTAAATTCTAGTTAGATTCCTATCTATATTTGCCAAGTCAGACCGAGCCTGAAAACTGTCTTCCCTTTGATAAGAATGGAGTAGTGGGCTTAAAAGAGATGTTGAAGACAAACCAGCCTTCCATGAGACTTTCGCATTGATGAAGCCAGGAGGGTGAAAGAGAATCGAAAAGGAGTAACTTTCCAACCCTGTGATGCATTGTTCTAGATTCCTGACCAAGTACCAATACTCATATACTGCTGGGTATGGGTAACCAAGGAGTCACTGAAGAGTTTTTGGGAGAAACACGTATGATATTAGGATGACCTTCCTAGAAAGACCATCCAGGTGTGGCCTGGAGAACAAATTGGAGCCAGTCAGCCCAGAGCGGGTCATTCCAATAATCCAGGTGAGAAAAGAGTTACAGAAAGAAGTGGGCCATCTTTACTGTACATGCGTGTGTGATGCTACTCTGGTTATGGGTGAGCCTTCATTGGGAGCTAGCTTTTAAAAGAGCAGGAAACTGACTACTAGGCTTTCTAGCTGCTGTGGGGAGGGACTGGAGGCTCCTGTGTACAAATCCTTCCTTCATGGCACTGGGCCTTTAATCGTTACCAAGGCAGTTAAGAGGGAACATTTCTTCCTTGGTTTGGGGGAGGGGTGTGGCCAACTGATGTGAGCCCAGAAATCTGCCCTAAGCCCTCATGTGTTTATCCTTTCTGCTTCCACTTCACTGGATTTTCTCAGTTTCTCTGCTTTGACCTCATCCCCATCTCCTGCCCCTTTCGGCTTCTTTGTGTCAGTCTCTTTCTGTCAGATCACTGTCAGCGACCCAGGGAAATGGGCAAACAAGGCCAGAGCGTGCTGCTCCCGAACCCGCCGGCGCCTGGGGCACCAAGAGGGCAGCTGGAGTCTGATGGGCCGCACCCAGTGCAAAGTGATTCATCCAGTTCTCTGAGGATCAGTCAAGAAGATGGGAGGTGTCATCTTGTTTATGAAATCCCCTTGAAGGTTCACTGAAGTGAGCAGAAGAAGGTGATGACAAAGTATGAAGTGGGGCCAATTCTAATCCACATTGTGACTGGGTATTTTATAATTGCATAATACTTGAAAACTGCATTCAGATTTTTATCCTATGAAGAAACATTTTGAATATAATCTCTTTGGGAATGTTCCTCTTTGGGCTGAATAAATTTTCCTCGCGCCAAAAACCAATGTCAAGATGCATACAAGACTGACTGGCAAGGAAAACAATGCCAATATTTATTAACATCTGATTTATAATGTGTAAGTGGCCATGACATTCCAGAAGTCTAAAGTAATATACATATTGACAAAAGGAAAAAAAAACCTAAAAAAAAAATCCAAACACCTTTAAAAAGCTTAATTGTATACTTGAACAATGTTATTCTAAACTTTCAGTTCTGGGGGGCTTTTTATAGCTTCTATTTTGGTAGAAAGGTATTTGAGAGAGACACTCCGTATGCACACTTGTCTGGCAAGGATTTATCTAATTCTCCCTGATAGAAGTATGTGTGGGCCTTCTGAACATGGAAATATGTTAGACGAAGGCTCACCATCTTCTTTTTCTGAGCCACATATTTTAGGAATCCAGCAAAGATGTGGGAGGAAAAAAAAAAAAAAGGCAGGAAAGAGAAAACTCAACAACATATCCACACACCTAAAAACCAGAGGCTACCACAGAGATCCTTCAAAGTCGTCTTCTATAGTGGGAGGATTTCCTTTAAATCCTTTTCAAAAGCATATGGCTGGCTTTGAAAGCTTAAATGGCATTTGTCAACCATCAGTAAATCTTTAAAATTGTTTCTGCAAATAGGCCAACTCAGTTTCGGCTTTTCCTATTAATCTTTAGGTAGGACCACTGAAGACTTTTTGAGAGCCTAGAGAATGCCTTGATTAAAAGGCTCATTCAAGAGGGAAGGCTTTAGCATTCACCTTGGGTACATAGTCATTTCTCCAGGGTATTCATGGGCTGTTATTTCAACTCTGCAATTGTGCCCCAAACAAGACATTTTTCCCCTGCAAAGCTTTGAGTAGAGGCATTCTTTAGTGAATTACTGAAATCTTGCCCTTTCTATTTTTCACAGCTTGTTATTTTTTTTTATCAAGTGAAATCAGTTCAAATCAGACCTTTAGTTTGACAACTTTACAACTGTTACTATTTAAAAGAGGCAACATTTTATTTTATTTCTCTAAGTGCGCCAGTAGGCCTGCTCAAACTACACCTACCTGTCTTGGGTGATATCTCGCTTACCAGTTCATTATTTGTAGCGATGGAATACAGAAACAAAGCAGATGAAGTCTGACACATGCACAATATTCAATTATAATTTTTAACTTTCACAATGCCTGGTGAAAATTAACCCTCTTATCACACAATAATATAACATAATGTTCCCTGCTCTCTTTAAAAGTAAAAATATTTTTACAAGCATTTGTTATCAATTTTATAGAAATATCGTGGGAATTAATAAGAATTCAGATAAGATCCTAGGCCCTTTTTGGATGTAGTGATGCTATACAAGTTTCAACAACACAATACTTAGGATTTTCATGAGGTAAAGGCATGCCTATCTAGAGATTTCACCTGAGGTTCATCCCTAGAACTTCCAGCATTTTCATGGAAATGACATGAACACAACAAGTAGTTTCTAGTATTCAGGATTACGGCGACTAAAATTACTGTCCATGTTGTTTTCATGCCAGCTGCCAATTTGGCCTCAATTATCCCAGTCTTTCAGGTCCAATGGAAAGTATCAATTTTGATCTCTACCATCATTCCAAGATAGTTTTTGAAGGTACTCGTGATCACTGAAGTTACATGCAGATAACATCGTCCTTAGTAAAGAACACTATTAACTGACCAACCAACAAACAAACAAACCCACTTTGAATACGCCAAGAAAGACCATGATAATCAGAGACACAGGTGGAAGGACAGCCAGCCAGTCCTGCTGCAGATGTTAACAATGACAACAACAGAGCCTCCGTAGTATCTTCAGTCCCGAGTCCCCTGGCATTTATCATGCCCCCATCTCTTCAGGCCTATTTCATCCCAAGGGTACTTCCACGCCAGCGAAAGCTTGAACAATTCTCTCGTAATTGTACGATTCCCTTTACCACCCTTTAAAGTAACTTTTCATTAATGAAAACTTCAACCTTCTAGAAGCGAGTTAAAATAGTCATCACAGTGAACTTTAAGGCAAAGTTCCTATTTGGAAATTCTTTGTGTAGTCCTGGGGAAAGAGTAGGAATCAGGCAGACCTCTTTTAAAATCCTCTCTCTTCACTCTCTCTTTCCAAGGTTTGTGACCTTGGAAAATTCTTCAACTACTTTGATTTCTTTATTTATAGAATAGAAATAACAAATCTCACTGGCTTGGCATCAGCGGTGAATAAGATAACATATGGGAAGTCTGGCACATCATAAACGGTGGCTATTTTGGTTGAAAAAAAAAATCTGGTCTACGTTAGTTTCTTTTTTTCCTTCCTCATTCTCCAAGTATTCAGACCCTGCCTCATACAACTATTTTTGGTAACTCTCATTATCACTCAGGATCCACTGCAATGTTAAAATCAGTTCCACTCTCCTTATTTCCAATCAAGATATGTTGCCAATTTCATTTAATAATAGCTCCTGAAAGAACCATGGTTATGTCCCCATTTCCTCAGTTGCCTTAAATTTGGAAAATGTGAAAATGACAACCAGACCTTAGATACCCCCCCCAAAACCCCTTTAATTTGCCAGATTTCCTTAGATACTATTCATAAAAGGCCAGAACAGACAGAGGCAATCATTAATCACATATAGATCCTATTTTGATTTTTCCGGTAGGTAACTTAAATGCAAAATAGTATCATCATTCCTGTATTACTTCCTTTTTATCCCCCAAATAAATGGATGATGTTTATTTAATCTACTACATTTACATTGCATTTTTTCATCATCTTCCCAGTTTAAAGGCATGGATGCAAGATGATTTTTCTCTGTATGATGCCCTCAGTTCCACATCACTTAATATTTTGCTAAGCAAGAAGTCCTGAATTACTGCAAGCTTAGTAAGAGCACCTCAGATTTTTTGAACTCTATCTAATAAAAGGGAATCTTTGCTAAAATGAAGGAATGTTAGGCCCTTCCAGGATTGATATTACAGAAGTAACATAATTTCATAATCCTCCTTGCTCCTTTAATTCTCCTCTTGATTCATAAAGAAAGATTATACCAGGATATTTTGTCGTCATTTAAAAAATACAAACAAAAAACTGTTCTATTCAATGGCTAATCCTCATAGCAGTCTGTCTGTAATTCATGACTTTCTACTTCTACAAAAAGGCACAGGAATCACTCAAGTACACCAACCATCTAGTCAGTGGCAGCCTGCCAGTCTCCCCAGGTGCAGTGTTGGATAAAAAATTATCTCATTCTATTGAGTTCTAACAGTGTGCTAGACATTGTGCAATGGAAAGGCGCACAGAACAGGTGCAACAATTACTGCCTTTCAGGAGTTCATGGTTGAAGACCAACAAAACATCTCTGCTGCTGCTGTTTCACTGACTTATTTTTACTTAGATTTTTTTCTGAGTAGTTAGGAAGTGGCATTTGATAACCTCTGCACTGTGTGAATGGCCAGGGACTGCCTGTTTTCTCATTTCTAGCTAATCAGTTTACATTACCTAAAAAGGGAGTTTTGAGGTGAGTTTCTACTAGAGGATTTTTGCCAGGTGTTGAAAGGCAGGAGGCTTACTCGATGGAACAGGAAAATAGAAATATAGGAGGGGAGGAAGTGTACACAGTTGTTTGGGAGATGAGTTGTGCTACTGTGGTAGCATTCTGAGGCTTTTCTGTAACTCCCTGAGGAGTCCTAAGAGACAGAGTTTCGTGTGAAAGACAGTGGAGGAAAGCCAAAGAGCATAAACATTCTTTGGGACAATAGAAAGGCACAAACATATATACACATATGACTAAAATGGGAAAGAAATAGGCTAGAACCTATGGGACAGAAGGCTAGACCCATGGAACAGAAGAGAGAAAAAAGGGAGGAGGAGGAGGAGAATTAAAGTCTGAAATAATTTTCAGGATCCTCTGGGGAGGGCTGGCCATTCCCAGAGTAGCACTGCTTCAGTGTGGTAAGTCAAGTCCAGTTACTCTCCTAAGAAACACGGCAGCCTTGTCTGTTCCCCCGACTCTTCTGGACCAAATCTTTCTTGGCCAGTTGTAAGGAACGTTATGGTATGCTGTCCAGATGCCCCACCTTCAGGACGGAATCACTCATCTCCTCAGAGAGGGGTCCAGCTGAATCACTCTGCTGAGCAACTGAAGGGTGCCTCCTTGCTCAAGGTCACACTCAGGAAGGAGGATGGGAGAAGACGACCTATACCTAATAACCGGTCAGTCTGAGATATGAAGGGATGCTTCCGGAGGGCCACCCCAATGTAAGAGCTCCCTAGAGGACTGCCTGAGGACTCTGCTGCAACCTCATCTCAGCTCTACTTCTCCCTCTGGGCAATCCTGCCCCCTTCACTCCCTCTTCCCTTACAGCTGTCATCTTGAGGGCTTGTTCCAGGAAACTTTCTGTACTCAACTCCCAACTCTGAGCCTG
Organism: Mellivora capensis; assembly: GCA_004024625.1. Classification (NCBI taxonomy): domain Eukaryota; kingdom Metazoa; phylum Chordata; class Mammalia; order Carnivora; family Mustelidae; genus Mellivora; species Mellivora capensis. The sequence goes on from PISX010003044.1 coordinate 92,876, forward strand.
CTTCCCAGGAAAACTTTTCTTTTCTAACCTCCAATTCTTTTTCTTTCTTCTTTTTTAGATTTTATTTATTTATTTGACAGACAGAGACCACAAGCAGGCAAGAGAGGAAGGCAGGGAGAGAGAGGAGGAAGCAGGCTCTCCGCAGAGCAGAGAGCCCGATGTGGGGCTTGATCCCAGGACCCTGGGGTCATGACCTGAGCCGAAAGCAGAGGCTTTAACCCACTGAGCCACCCAGGCGCCCCTCTTTTTCTTTTTTGAACATAGAAATCTCGTGCCAATTTTTAATGTTTAAAGAATTTCAAATGAAGCATCACTACTAGAATAGCAATGATGATACTGAATGTACCTTATTCAAACAACATACATATCCTCACATAGCCTAGCTTGCTGAAACTCACTTTAATATGGACTTAGGACTATTTCCCTTGTATCTATTTGGGAGCTCTAATTGGAGCTTCTGTGGTATAATTCTGATTTTTCTTAACTGGTTGTTTATTTTTCTGTCTCTTTCTTTCCTCCTCCAGGATTAGTCTGGAGTCCGACCTCTCCTCTATTTGTTAACCCCTCTCGAGAGTCATTATCTTCCCAAAAACATCTGTTAAGTATACTGGATGGTACATATCTCTGAATATGTCCGGTAGCACTAGCTAGATTGTTAACTCTGGTGAGTGGAAGCTGCCATAGTCTCCTTTATATTTCACATGTAGTTCCAAGTTTATTCTGTGCGCTGCTCCTGGTTCTGGGATAAGTATGTGGGCGTACTGTCCCCTCCCCCACCAACTTCCTTTTTCTCATCTTCCTTTCCTGTTCTCACTCAACAAATATTTCCTTGGTACCTACTATGTGGCAGGCACTTGTGCTAGGTTCAGGGGATTCTACAGTAAACAACACACACATAGTTCCTGTCTTTCTAGAGTCTCACACCGAGAGATTTGTCATGGAAACAGACATTAAACTAATTGTAAGGCAAATAATTATTTAATTATCACTGTAGTGTTGTGAAGAAAAAGAAGATATTTTGATACAAAAATGATTTACGTAATCTTTGTTAAGCTAACATGTAAGTCCACTATATAATAATATATTCCGGCAGAGGCTTCTGTTCAGTTGGACCAAAGGTGGACACATCGAAGGGCTATGAAGCAACCTCTGAGGACGGGGTGTCTGGGTGACTCAGTTGATTAAGCATCTACCTTTGGTTCAGGTCAGATCCTGGGATCCTGGGATTGAGCCCTGCATCAGGATCCCTGCTCAGCAGGGAGACTGCTTCTCCCCCCCTCTCTCTGTCCCTCCTCACCTCATGTTCTTATATCCTCCCTTTCTCTATCAAATAAATAAATAAAACCTTAAAAAAAATAACCTCTCAGATAGGGCTTTGTTTTTAACTACACCAAAAAAGACACCCAAACACATCTGGCTTAAAAGCCAGACAAGGTCAAGGACTTCCATGTGGCCACTTAAAATATTAGCGATTACATACGCAAACACAGACACAGATATGCACACATGGACATGTATTACATACACAAAATATAATTCGTATATGTTAAAACTTATTCTAATAACCCTCAGGGACATAAATAAGAAATGTAAGGTGTATAATCTTTACCAGTAGAGTGATCAATTAACTTATGTTAATAATTCCTTCAGTACTAGGTAAACAGGTCTTGAAGCTACATGGCCAATTCGAGACCTGAAGAGAGGGACTTCAATAATCATCACTGTCATCATAGTTAATATTAATTGATTACTTTGCTACGTGTTAAGTGCTGTGTTAGGTACTGTCTTGAATACTGTGTAGATTTGATCTGATTTTTATCTTCCTGTACAGTAAGTACTACCATTGTCCCATTTTACAAATGGGGAAACCAAGGTTTAGAGAGAGGAAGTAATTTCCTCCAAGTCACACAACTAATAAGTGTCCAAGCTAAAATTCTAATGCAAATATTTCTGGTGCTAAAGTCCGGGTAAAGCTCTTAACTGAGGCTAAGAGACAGAGCCATCAGAATCTGTGCCAGACTGCTGCCCAGAGCAGTGCACTGCACAATTCCAAGAGTCATGTGATCTGGCAAGCTTGATCACCGTGGCACTCTTCAAAAACAGATGCCTATGGGGCGCCTGGGTGGCTAAGTGGGTTAAAGCCACTGCCTTGGGCTCAGGTCATGATCTCAGGGTCCTGGGATCGAGCCCCGCATCGGGCTCCTTGCTCGGTGGGGAGCCTGCTTCTCTCTCTGCCTCTGCCTGCTTATGATCTCTGTCTCTCTCTATGTCAAATAAAAAAAATAAAATCTTTAAAACAAACAAACAAAAAAAAAACCAGATGCCTGGGTTCAAGTCCAGGCATGGACATGATCCACCAAACCAGAATCAGGAATGTGGACTTTCAAAGAAAAAAAAAATCTACATAAATGATTCTGACTTTGCCCCCAGTCTGAGCTCTTGAACTAGAGTATAAATACATTCAAATGTTTATGGATTTTACCTAAAATCTATTGTTAAGTGCCTAAATGTGCTATAACCATAAAACTGTAACCAAATTTTTAATAAAACATAATCACAGTTGAAGTCTTTTTAAGCACATTTTTTCTTATTTGCTGATTGTATACTAATTTGTAAATGCATTATTCTAGTCATGACACAATTAAATACTAAAAATTCAGGCTCCTTACAGCTCATGGCTCTCCCTGTATGACTTCAGCTACATATGCTTATGTTCACTCTGAAGAGTTGTTCACAGATGAGAGAACAAAGGCTATTTGGGACATTTTGGTGAAGTTTTCTGAAGCTTTGGGTAAGAGGTGTTGGATTCGAGGCACTGGGCAACGTTAAGGCATGGTAGATCTTCACTTAAGGGGTGGCACAACCAAAGCTGACTCGAGAAGACAGAATTGATGACCAGTATGCAAAGGTAAAGCCAGTGGGGCAGGAGGAAGAGTGAGGAGAAAATTGCTGTGGTCCGAATGGGATAATGTGAATCTACCACAAGGAGGATGATTGACAGCCCCCAGGCGGGCCAATGACTCTTGGCCGTGGAAGAGGAGATGACGCTTGAGAAAAGCCTTTACATGGAGATGGGAAAGCAGCCAGCGCAGCCACACAGATGGGTAAGAGCAGAAGTATTGAGGCAGGAAAGCAGGAGCATGTTAGGGAAATGGGGTCCCTTCCTATTTACCAGAAGAACAGAAAATTTGAAGGGCAAGTATGGAAACATGAGGCCAAAATGTAAAATCACAGAATTGTCCAGCCAAGCAGAGCGTTAGCTTGAAGTGAATCTAATACTTCAATTTGCTAATGGAGACACTAGTGGTAAAGAGATATTAAATGGCAAGTAGAAGCCAAGTGGAACTGCTTCCAGGATTCCTGTCGTTGGAGCACAGCTGCACGTGGTTGGAGCTGGCTGTGAAGACCCTGTGTGCGGGGCGGTGGATCTGGAGCTTTCCAGGGCTTGGTGCTGCTGAAGCTTTCTAAACTGGGAAGTGACCTGATCACTATGACATTTAGGAAGGTCAATTAGGCAGCAGCGCACGTGTGAGAGGAGAGCGAGGAAAGAAGAGTCATTAGGAAGCTGAGTATGTGTGGGCCAGACACAGATAATCGGCTTTATTAGCCCCATTTCACAGATAAGGAAACTGAGCTTTGGACTGTGGCCAAACTCAGGTGCCGCGGGTTCCAAAACACGTGCATGTGAAGGCGGCAAGTGTGGCATGGGCACTTGGGTTAGGGCTGGAGGAGGGGCTCCTGGGCAGAGGCTAATGCGGCAGAGCGGTCTGGGAAGACTGAGGGCTGAGAGAAGATCCTTTGGATTCAGCAGTAGAACGTAGCCTCCTCTTTCCAGAATTCTGGCAGTTGAGAGTAAGGAGAAAGAGGGGCAAGAGTTTGGGGAAATAGCAGAACAGAGGGAGGAATGTTTCATTCCACCCCCGGAAAACATTTGTATAACGTGCATGTGTTCTAGATACTATGCTTGGTAGTGGGGCCCACGATGATAAATAGATGTAGGAGGGAGACACAGAGGATGTCCTGGAAACAACCATCTCTAAATGGAAATCCCTTTTGCAGGTGACCGAATTTAATACATAAAATGCTATCAATCTCTTAGATCTCAAACTTCTAGAAGACAATGAAAGGATATGTCCTTCCTTAGCACCCTGCATCCCGCACTCAATAAATTTCGCAGAAGGAATAAACCACGGGTGCCCGAGGAGAGAATAGGAAAACCCAAAATGAGGGGCAACTCTGGTGAGGAGGCAGGACAGGTGCCCTTTTAGACATGAGTCCTTGCAGCCGTTCTGATGCTTTCTGGGTTCTTTCTCTTCCAAGCTCTCTCATCTGCAGGGACTACTGCCGCAAGTTCTGCAAATCTGAGAATTTCCTTCCTCATGCTTTCCCGCTCTAATGCCTCTGCTTATGCTGATGGCCTTCTTCTTCTTCTTTCTTTTCTTTAAAGATTTTGTTTATTTATTTGACAGAGAGAGAGAGAGATCACAAGTAGGCCGGGGGTGGGGGGGAAGCAGGCTCCCCCGCTGAACAGCCCGATGCAGGGCTCAACGCTTCGACCCTGAGATCATGACCTGAGCAGAAGGCAGAGGCTTTAACCCACTGAGCCATCCAGGCGCCCCAGGGGATGGGCTTCTGTAGGACACGCCCATCCCTGTGGTGGAATCCCCGCCCCCTCTACCCCCATCCTTTAAAAGCACAGCAAACCCAGCCCTCTCTGGCAAGTATTTTCAACCCCAGGTGGAGTGAATGGTTTCCTTTTCGGCCTCCACAGGACTTCATACTGACCTCTAGTAATAATCCCAGCTCACCTTGCCTTGTATTTACTACCTGTCAGGCACTGCTGTAAGTGCTTTGCAAATAAGAACCCTCATGAACAACCCTATGAGAAACATTGTTTTACAGAGGGGGAAACTGAAGCCAGAAAGGAGTTAAGTAATTTGCTCAAGGTGGTCAGTGCAGGGCCAGGATTCCAACAGAGAGTGACTGACTCCAGACCGAGGCCCTTCACTACTGTACTCCTTTGGTTTACTTGTCTGTCTCCCTCAACTAGATAGTGAGCTGCAGGGAGCAGAGGCTCTTGCGTGATTCATCTTTGTTTCTTGGGTTTAGTCTAGATAATAAGTGCTACATGTTAGGTGAATAATTTAAAGAATTAATAAATGTGTGCACTTAGGTCTGACCGGCTCCCCCTTGTGAACAGAAATTGGAAGAGTTTACTGCGAATCAGAGCAGGACAGAGGGAAAAGCTTGCCTTCTGCTTCTTGGCTCCTCATCTAATGCAGGGAAAACGCACACGTCCATACAATGCGATTACCACTTCTTTTCAGGTTATGATTAGGGGTGCAAATAAATAAGTTCGTAATTATGCTTCAGAGAAAATGAATTCAGTATGCCCAGTAAAACTATAAGCTAGTAAAGTAAAAGGTACACTTGGGAGAATTGAACACAGCTGCAGAGCCCCTTGCCACACAGATCTTTGTACCATATTCCTACAGGAAGTCTCCTAGTAGTGCTAGGTCTGATCTCCGATGAGGATCCTGCCCCCTCGGGATAACCGTGTTCAGACCTCTTGCATTAGGAGGTACTTAGAGGTCCCTGGCATCATGCTGGATGTTAGAGTCACGGAATGTACAGAGGAGAATCCAGCCAGTGTCTAGAACATTCTTTCCCTCTCCTTCTGGCCAACGCCAACTTGTCCTCCAAGATTCCAGATTAAATAAATGTCAATGGAAGTCTTCCCTGACCACCAAGACTAGGCAGGTTCTCCTGTAGTGCATTTCCATTCTCCATCAGAGTCTTTGCATAATTCTAAGAACATAAATTTAACTAAGCAGCTACTTAATGTCTCTCTCCCCTGTAGAGGCTATACTGCTATACTCTTAGCATCCAGGAGAGAGTCGGCAATAGATAAGCATTAATTTTGTGAAAGAATTAATGCATATGCAGGAACATGATGTTAACACTACTGAGGATTTGCTCCCTCAGCCATAGATTGAATTCTTCTTTTTTTTTTTAAGATTTTATTTATTTGACAGACAGAGATCACAAGTAGACAGAGAGAGGAGGAAGCAGGCTCCCTGCCGAGCAGAGAGCCCAATGTGGGGCTCGATCCCAGGACCCTGAGATCATGACCTGAGCTGAAAGCAGAGGCTTTAACCCACTGAGCCACCCAGGCGCCCCCATAGATTGAATTCTTGATTCCTAAATATTGCCCTCTTTTCTAGACCTTATGACAGTTAGCAACAAAATGAAAATAGACTTATTTGCATTTTTAAACCCTTAACGGCCAAGAACTTTAAAACAATGTTAAGGAGTTAAAATGTTTGTTGATGGCAGCTTTCCGAAAAGAGGAGAAAAACATGAGAAAAAGCAAGTCAAATGATTTTGAATAATTTTAAAGGCAGGGTAGAAGACTGGTTTTATTTTCTGGCTTCCTTTGGAATTATTCTGTAACAACAGTTCCTATATAACCCTGAAGCTTGGTGAGCTCCAACCTCACAGAGCGATCCTTTGAAAAGATCCACTTATTTTATAAGCCACATTAAGTCTGACACGAAATGTACACTTTCGTATCTAGGAACCCCAGCAAAGGAGATTAGTAGCCAAAAAAGCAATTAAGTTTACAGTAGGGTAACAGATACCATATCTAATACAACAGCTTGGAAAAGGAAGTAAAGCAAAGGTCATATCAACAAGAAAAAAAAGTAACATTAAATAGCAGGGTTTTGTTTTGTTTTGTTTTTGAAGAAACAAAATCCCATATTCCAAAATCCTTCCATTTCATCTAATAACTACATGTGTTTGGGTGTTTGGAAAAAATGAGAAGAGGTCGCGGCATTACCGAAGCTGGTAACTGGCCCAATCCCCAGGGAACCAGGCTGTGAAATTCAAGCATCTGGAGCATCAGGTTCCTGATGAACTTTTTGATCTCAGATCCTACTCTAGTAGATGCCGGGTTGTAGAATCCCAAGCGGGCTGTGTCTGTGTGTCTTAGAGGAGCGGCGGCTTAGGGTTTGAACAAACACATCCAACTACCCCAACTTAAATACAACAAATCCAACGCAGAGCTGCTGGAAAAACCAATCATGTTTTAGGACTGGGTAATAATCGGGCCCTTTCCCATCAAGGTAAAGGTGTCCGCATCAAAGAATGGGGCTCTGTGATTATAAATCACCCCTTGGTGATTCTGTTTAGTTACATAGCACTGTAGACCCCGGGGCTTACAATGGTTGTGCAGCCCATGAAACTCTCTTTAGCCCGAGGTCCTCTTCTGTGTCAGTGTGCTATTTCGAACTCACAATGCTCTCAGATGAGCCGAAAAGATGTATTTAGCTCCCACCGTTACAATTTCTGATCCTCTTTACTTTTTAGCTCTTTTGAAATAACATGAAAGCTTTGGCTTGCTAATTACTTTTATCCAGCCCGTAGAAAAATTAGTTTATCTTCCTGATCAAAGCAAATTAGGCAGATCATGGCTGATTAGAATGCAACAGTAAAATCGCCATACTTTCCCTTCCATCCCCCTTTCTCTCAGAAATAGGGCCTGTGTCAAATATGTAGGTATTTCCCACGGCCGGGCCGGACTCTGTTTCCAACAGGGACTGCAGCTTGGACAATGGTTCTTACACAGACACTAAAGTTCTTTAGTTCAGTCATTGTGTTCGAGAAGAACTAGTAACCCTTTAGCTAGCATTTGATAAAACATCTAGATTTACATATTTCCTTAATTGCATTTTTGAATGTGAGCGAGATTTATCTGACCAGAGTTAAATGCCTCTTTTATTCCCCTACCCAAGGCAAAATTCAATTTGATGCTCTAAAAAAATAAATAAATAAATAAATAAATAAATAAATAAATAAATAAAAGTGAGGTGGGGGTATGTATGGAATCTTACTTAATTCCGATCTGAATAAATTTGAAGTCTTCAATAAAGTGGGACAAGGGAGTCACATTACCAAACACAGGAAAGATATACCTTTACCTTTCAAAGAGGAAACGTCCATTTCCAAAGATCTGGCTTACTCAGCTCTTTCAAAAAGACTATTTTGATTTTTCATAATGAATGTTATTCCTGGTTGCCAGATTCCCCAGATCAGTTGCTAAAAACCTCCAAAACTGTGGTCCTTAATAATTTCTCGCTAAAATTTCCATCGAATGTAAAAACTGGAAAGTTAGATTTACTCTTCCTTATTTATTTACTATAAATTAACAGTAAATCTTGTATTTAGCTCCATTTAAACCTCCCTCTGCAGCTGCCCATTTGAAAAATAAAATGGTTGCCTTCTTTCACTTCAGTGGGCACAATACAAAACATCCATTGAGCTTTCCCTTTATTGCAGCTGCCAATGCCCAGCCGACTTTTAACAAACCAACCAAGCGGAATCACAATGCAGCTGCAACATTTTATGGTATTTCTGTTGGTTCTCTTTTGAGACTGAAGGTGTTAATTAGGAATCAAAGAACACAACCCTGCCAGCTTTCTTTCACAAACCATACCCTGGTCACTGCAGTTTTCAGAAGAAAATAAATCTAATAAAGGGATAAAAATGTTGTTTGTCACACCAGTAAAGTGTACTTAAGACCCTTTGATCAAAAGCTTTTTATGTCGTCTTGTCAGATGGGCTGGAAATATTGTATTTTTCCCCTTTCTCTCCCTTCTTCATGCAGACTTCTCGGAATTTTGAATTTAAAGACTGTCTGGTAGGAAAAAAAATATAAGCATAGTCATATGCCGGGTTATTACTTATAGGCGGAAGCTGGTCTCATACAGCGGAGTCATTTTGTTTCTTAGAAAACTGTTCACATTCCACGGTGCGTCATGTTACCCGTTCACACAAAACTGGGCCTTCTATTAGCATATTTACTGTATTCTAACCACAGGTTCTCGCACATGGCCTTTACATAAACATCTGTCAATACTCTATTTGGGGTAGATTATTTATTGCATAAATCTTTTCCAGTCTTATAAGAGGATCCTTTTTTACATACACAGAATTGAGTATCTTCATAAGCGTAAAACCCAGATATATACACACACACATGCAAACATCCATATAATGTTAACTTTTCAGATAGTGTGTCATTTTTATATAGTTTTTTATGCATCTCAAGTATCACGCATTCATTCAGATGTAACAGCGTGAAGTCATTACCTTTAATCTTCAGTCAAAGTTAAAAGCTTATGGTAAGTTTATGAAGTTAGCACTGCTGGGAATTAGTCAAGCCTGCTAGCTTTCTCAGCAAGAGGTTTTGCTGCTAGATGCACACATCATGCCAAAATCCATTAATCCTGCTTGAGAGAGGCAGAAAGAAGGTCTCCTTGTTGATTTAATGTTAATGAAATGAATGGGCTCCTGAGGCTACCTACAGAGGCTCTCTAAACTGCAAAACAAATAAAGTCATTTTAAGTAATGCTCACTGCAGGAGAGTCAACAATGCTCCCAGATTTGCTGTACAAAATGGATGGTGGGTGTGGATGCGTAGACACCTCCCCTTTTTACAATCTTGCTACACCTGTCCTGGTGTACGATACACACAAATGTCAAGCTGACAGATTCACAGAGAACTGGAGAGACCTCAGAGACTTTACAGATAGGAAAACTGAGGCCGGGAGGGTATGCATATCCTGCCAGAGATCCCAAGGCCGATGGCGGTGGGGGAGAGCTAGCTAGATCTAGTTCAGTGGTCCTCAAAACTTGACCGCACTCTGAATGTGCCTTGGGGAGTAAAAAAATCATTCTGATGTGTCTCTTCTTCACCCGGAGATTCTGAGTTGGTCTGGTGTGGGATCTAGGCCTCATGATGGTCAATATTCGGTTCCAGATGGAGCTCATGCGCAGACACGGTGAGAACCACGGACTAGACCTCTAATCTAGCACACTGTTCCTCTGCACCTGCAGTTGGTTCTGTCTCACTGCATCACATTGTTAGCCATTTCCCAGCTCCTAGGACTACGCCAGGCGCCTTAGCGTCCTAGGGAGAGAGTAGATACATGTGTTTGGAGATTTTCCGGTTGTTTGCCAAATGAGTTCCATTTCTTCCATGTGTAAATGCAGAGATGTGCCCCCGCCGTGGGTGTGTAGTATGTGCGAGTGTGTGTGTAGACCCCCTGAAGGACGGACACTGACCTGCTGGGTGAGCCCACCCCATAGTGGAGACGGTCGCCAGCATCTGTGCCCTTTTGGCAGCTTGAGCTCATGCCTCGCTTTTTCTCTCTGTCCTGCAGTTGATCTCACCTTTGTTTTTTTATTCTTTTCTTATCTGCCCCTGTTTCCTTTGGGCTGCCACTTTTCTCTTACCCTCTCACCACCTGGAGAACTGTGCTTTGCCTAAGCAAGATCCTTCTGACTCTTCACTTGAAATTGTGTGACTTTTGCTGCCTTCTCATCCAGCTTGGGTTGGCGACTGTTCCAAACTGCCTAACAGAGCTAGGCTGATAGATCCCACTTGTCCATTCTAAGCTGCTGGGGAACACTGATAGACGTCTGCCTGAATGTTCCTTCAGTTTTGGCTTTAGGGCTGTAAAAATAAATCAGCTTCTTACTTTAGTGATTCAGTGGGCACTGGAGAATTCCAGAATCATCCTTTCACAAGTAGTAAGCAGTGAAAGTGTTCCGAGAGGGGAGAGTTCCCTTGTCCTTTTCAGACCTGTTCTCTTGATTTCATTGGTCATGGGTGAAGCAGCTTGCCTCTTCTGCAGGGAGGTGTGGAGAATATGGGGAGATGGTGACACAGGGCTCATCCAGCAGAATTAAAAGGCTGTCTGGTCCAATAACCGCCCACCCATCTCTCCTCTCTGCTGGGGATCACTGGGCCTAATTCCAAGGCCCCCAGCTCAAAGACAAGCCTGAGTGGTGCTCTGACCCTCTATTTAACTTTGAATCCCTTCCCCCTCAAAGACTCAAGTCATTGGTATCTATTATTGTCCAGGAAATAATTTCAGCCTCATTGTCACCACTGGCTGCAAAGCTCCTTCCTGCAATTGCACTGAACTGCTTCTTTTTAAAGACAGCTGCCGTAACTCCTCACGAAAATTCAACTCTTTTGAAGGTATTTTCAGATAGACATAAACCTATTCCTTACATGTTTTTTCCCCCTAGAGTTATTTTTTCAGCTGTTAATAAATTTAAAAAATCAAACGCATTTTTGTTGTGTTGAAAACATAGTTTTCCGGGGGTGCATCTCTGGCTCTGAGAAAAGGCTGTTTTCCTTATGTCCTCTCTGCCCCCAACTCAATCCGTCCTCTCTTGCCTGCTGCTACAGCAAGTCAGCCGCTGAGATTGGGCTTCTGAGAGCCCAATGAGACATCTAACTGATTTTTTCCTACATACTCAGGAAAAGTCATGGGGATGGGTGAGATGAAAATGAGAGGAGAAAAACAATTTCAGCCCAGGACCACAAATTCTGGGCCATTCATTGAATCCTGTCTGAAGAGTGGGCTTTTACCATCAGGCCACGGGCTCACTATCCGTGACAAAGTGTCTACTCAGTCATCAGTCACCCTGGAGGTCTGTGCAGTGTCTACACAACATTAAGCACTCATGTGAAAATATGAGATGTCATTCAATACACAGAAATTTTTATCTAGTTGATACCAAGGATCGAAGACGAAAGAATCTTTTAAACTTAAACAGGTGCTGGGTGATACACTACTCATGGGAAGCTGCCCCTTTTTGCTTCCCCTAGTCTTTTACCTAGTAGGTAAAAATTCTTGTTTAATGAACATTATAAAGTTTTAGGGCAATGGATTTAACTATTTTAGGGAACAGCAATAAGAGGCAACTCTGTATTTGAAAAGCATGGATTTAAGGGAGCCTGGGTGGATCAGTCCATTGAGCATCCGACTCTTGATTTCGGCTCAGGTCATGATCTCAGGGTCCTGAGACAGAGCCCCATGTCAGGCTCTGCACTCAGTGCGGAGTCTGCTTGAGATTCTCCCTCTCCCTCTGCCCCTCCCCTTGCTCATGCTCTCTCTAAATAAATAAATAAATAAATAAATCTTTTTTTTTTAAAAAGAAAAGCATGGGTCCAGTGTTTTAACAGCTGTAACTTCATCAGCAACAAAGACAATAGCACCCAACATTTAATGCTCACTCCACATGAGGCACTATGCAAAATGCTTTACATGAATGATCTTAGCAATCTTCACAACAATCCCGTGAGGGTGGTTATCATAATTATTGACATTTTACACATGAGGAAACTGAGACAGAGTAACTTGCCAAGGTTACCCGAGATAGGTCTGAGATCTTTGCCAAGCTGTTCTCGTTTCCGAAGTAGGGATAATTATAACTTTTACTGCCTGTTATGAGGGGCAAATGAGAAATTGGGGACAAAAAGCACTTTCTGAGTGGTTTTTTTCTTTCTAGGGAGTTTACAAACACTGCAGTCTGCCAAGTGTAGAGGCGAGAAGCTCTCTGCTATCAGAATATAAGATTTTACCAGCGATTTTATCAGCTTGTCTCCCTTTCTGTTACATATTTGAGGGCCAGAGAAAGGGGGCCTTGTATCTTAGATGTAGAAAAGTACATTTCCCATTGAGTTAGGGGAACAGGAGAGTGCCCCCTAGAGAGAGACAATGGTACTGACTCTCCCTGGAGCATACCCTGGGAAAGACCTGCGCATGGACAAAAGGGTATTTTAAAATACAGGTTTCAGTGTTGTTTAGGTATGGGATGGCCTATAGATCAGGAGACAGCTCAACTGTTAGTGAAAAGATAGTTTGTTACTCACAGTTCCCAAGAGTCGGGGGGCATATCAGGCCATGCAAGGTCACACAAAGTCACATGAATGAGCACCAGAGTCAGGAAGAAGAAGGAGAGGGAGGAAAGCATGGGCTTGAGCTTTCATGGTGGTTTCCATGTGCAGAAATAGGTAGGGAAAGCAGGCTAGGAACCGGCTAGTCGGAATTATTTCAGCAGGCTTGGGGGCACAGGGGCTGTCCAGAGGGGTTTGGTACCTGGAGCCGGGGTCATTAAGAGAGGCAATACTGACCAAGAGTGCCTTGTAAGAGCCTAATAATGAAGATGGTGGGGGTGTGGGCTTTGGATTGGTTGGTTTGCATATGAAAGGCACACTTGCAGAGGAGTACTCTCTATCTCTAGGAATTTCAGATAGCCCTGAGAGAGGCAGTGTCTCCTGGGTCCGCAAGTCCCCAAGAGAGCAAAGCGTCACAAAATGCAGAAAGTGAAAAACATGATTAATACACAGGGATTCTGAAAGAAAAAAACACAGGGATTCCGTGTTCTGATCTAAATCCCAGCGAGATTCTTCTTTGGTCCAAGAGAACCCATAACTCAAGGAGTATACATGGTCTAGTAATGGAAATAGACAAGCAGACAAATACGGTGGTCAAGTATGGGGAGTTTGAGGACAGAGGTGGGCTCAGCCTGATGTGGAAGCATCAAAGACTGGGCTCTAGAGTTGTGGATCACAGGAGGCTTTCCAGAAGAGGTGGATGCTTGAACTGTGTATGGAAAGATTCCTAGAAGTCCACAAAATGAAAAAGAAGAGAGGCATTCCATGCACACACCAACACAGGTGAACACCGGGAGGAAGGAAACATGGAAATTGCAGGTGGAGTTCGATATGCTGGAGTCAAGAGAGAGTCAAGAGAGGAGGTGCTGGGTGGTAGAGCTGGCAGCAGGGGAGCAATGAAGCAAGAGAAGCTTACTTTGTGGGTCAAACTGAGAATTTAAACTTTATCATGAAAGCCACAGGAAACCACTGAAGGACTGAACAAGAGAGACACGACCCGAGGTGCATCTTAGACAAACAAGCATGGGGGTAGGGAATGTGTGTGCTGAGGGTCTATGGAAACCAGGACAGGAGGCTGCCACAGCAATCCAGGCAAAAAGCAAGAAGAACCTGAACTCATCCAATTTCAGTGCTATATGAGAAAGGGAGCACATTCAAGAGACACGAAGACAATCTCAACTTGGTCAAGTTAAGGCCACAAATGAAATTCAAATTATAATGAGGGGCGCCTGGGTGGCTCAGTGGGGGGTTGAGGCCTCTGCCTTCGGCTTGGGTCATGATCCCAGAGTCCTGGGATTGAGCCCAGAGTCCTGGGATTGAGCCCGGAATCGGGTTCTCTGCTCAGCGGGGAGCCTGCTTCCCCCTTTCTCTCCGCCTGCCTCTCTGCCTACTTGTAATCTTTGTCTGCCAAATAAATAAATAAAAATCTTTAAAAAAATTATAATGAACACATGTTTAACTACTATGAACAGACATTTGGGAAATTATTTATTTATTTCTCAAACTAAATCTGGTTGTTTCCTTCTCTTTTGAAGATTTTTAGGTGATACAGAGACACTTTCTCTGTATCTACAATGGGCCAAAAAAAGATGATACGGCTAAAATCCAGGCACATATATTTATGTATATAGCACACATAAACAACATAACTATTTGGCAACACCTAGAAAAGTAACTCGGAATTTTAGAATTCACTTGAGTGTCTGGCATTGGAGCAAAAAAGTGACAAGAAGGAACACTCAACTGGGGTTCTCAGGAGAGCGGGGTTCCAATTCTATCTTTGCCAGCCATGTGCTTTCGCAAATGTCATTTACCTCTTAGGAACATGAATTTCATCATCTGTGAAATGAAGGTGTTGGATTAGGTGACCTCCAAGGTCCTTCAAATTCTAAATCCCAGGGGCGGGCATAGCGTTTGACTCATCAGAGACCTCTGCAACCCATCTAAGTGATTCTCATTCTGTTTATTTGGGCAATTAGGCTAATGGTCTAGCAATCATGATTAAATTTCAGTTTTGTACTCTGTAATGTGACCTTAGGCATACAGCTTAGTCCTGCTGGTAATCTGTGTATAAAAGATTATCCTTAGTTCTTTATAGTAGAATGTACTCTACATGCAAATAGCTTTGAATTGGTATCATCTTTAACAGCAATCTATCAAAATTAGCCTTTCCTTTCCCAATATACGATTAACTCTGTTTTGAGGCCTTTCTACAGCTAAGGCAAAGAGGGCCTCAAATTACTACCTTCTAGTCATCCAGGCCAGACTGTATCTACCTAACACTTCTTAGGATTGTTAAGACTGTGGGGGAGCAGACTCTAGGCTGGGTGACCAGCAGCTGTAAGGCGGAAGGTGCATTCTTGCTGTCAGTGAATCACATTGCTAGAACTTCTGAGATCTTCAAAAGAGATATGCTTACACCCTGGGAGAATCTGGTTTAACTAGGATTTCCTTTTGCTACCCGAGCTTGAAGACTCAGTGAAAAAAGATCTTGAACTTCCTCTGTTGCCCAGAGCCCCCAGAGAACAACAGCTGCCGAGGGAAGGGGCTGCTGTGAATGGGGGCCTCCCACCAGAGGGAGAGTGATGTGGCTTCCCCAGGTTAAAATGAAAGACCCCAATTTCAGTGCACTTAGAGCTGATACTTTAATCCCAAAGACTCTTCTCTCTCAACTTCCCTCCACCTCTAGTTTGAAGCCCTGAGGGAAGGTATCTGAGATAAGGAAAAGGCACGGTTCCAGTCCTCTGATACTATCTAGAAGCCAGGGATGGAGGATTGAGAGAGATGCAGGGGGCCTCGTAGAGGTCTCACCATCTGAGTTCTGCCTGTACTGCCTCTTGGGTAGCTTATTTCCTTACTTCGTCTTTCCACCTCTCTTGGCACTTTTTTCTTTCCTTAGACTTACTTTATTGGGTAGTTGATACTCCAATGGTCATAGAGTAGCTCTATGGGCAAATGCAGTAAGGGTCCCTTCAGGACAGGAAATTTGAAGGGAAAATAAGGAAGAAGATGTCTTATTTCTGTCTTCCCTAGAAGATGCCAAACTCATTCTGTAGATGCATTCAACAAAACTGTGGAATAAGTGTTTATTACCAAAGTCTCAATATATATACAAAAATAGATGATTTAGGAATGTGACTTCTTCCATGGAAAATTTTATTTGGTTTTTATAACCAAATAATCCTCACTGTATATGTATACAAAAGTGAAAGGTTATTTCGTGCTGATAGATCGAAAGACCAGTTGATTATGTAACCGAGTTCCTTCAAGTAAGTGCCTCCCAAGAAAATTTATAACCTGAAAACGTAAGTGCCATGTGGTGTTTTGTGTGTTGAACCAATAAACTCATTAAAATAACATTGGGTAAACCCAAACACAACACAATGAAATTTCTAACACAGCCCACATTAACCAACCAACTTTAAAATAATATCTTTGTTATGTACTAAGGTTAAAAATTCAGCAAATTCTTTATATTTTTTCCACTTGAGATCATGTGTGGTTTTCTACTTTCCTGAGAAGTACACTTTTGCGGCTTTTTTGATCAAAGGCAGGTTATTTTTGCAAATAGACATCTTTTGTAGATGTCCCTGTTCTACTTAATTAAGGTTTCAAGAAAAAAGAAGCACAGAAATATTTAGCAGTTTTTCAGTGAAACATAAAAATTCTTAGGTCCTCTTCTGAATGTCGACTTTGGAAAGGAAGGCACAAATGTAAGGTTAGCCATCCCTCTGTGTGTGTGTGTGTGTGTGTGTGTGTGTGTGTGTGTGTAAGGGAGAAAAAGGAGGAGGAAGGAGGAAATAAAGGAATTTGGCTGCAAAATTGAGTAACAGTTTGAAACACTTGGCTTCCAGTTGTGAAAGATGAGCAACACTGGGGAAAAGGCTGGGCTAACAAGGGACCACTTGAAGAAAGCTTAATCTCAGCTGGCAGGCTGAGGAGGAAGGTCAGCTCAGTGCACGCGTTCTCAGCTGGAGTTGGGCTCCCTTTGCCAGGACGATTGTCTTCTGCATTTCAGCTTCTGAACTAAACTGAAGGTGCCTTCCCGCAGCCAGCTCCTTAGCCTCTTGCCTTGAAAGAGCTGGCTCTCCGCTGCCATGCCGTGTCAATGTTACGTGTCATTTCCACGGAGCAAGTGGCAGAAAGGAAACCGTTTCTTACTGGTATGTCGGTGCCGTGGGTGTTCGTGTGTGCAGACAGAGACTGCTTTCCTCCCTCCTGCCAGCCACAGTCCTTGATCGAAGAGGAAACCAAACTCCTTCTGAAGGCAAGGAGGATAAAACGAATACAGAAAAAAAAATGTGTATACCTCACAAAGGGGACACTTGAAAGTGACTGCTGCGTAATTTTAAATTATTAAGGTTAAAACTAGAGTTGAGAGTGGTGTTCTAGGGGATTTTAGAGATTTTACCCACGTGTACCTTACACTTTCTAAACATTGATTCTTACTGGGTGAGATACTCTTTATACTGAATATAATTTATAATTAATTCGCTAGATTGGTTTTTCGTATTGTTGACTTCATAATGCCATAAATGATTAACACACATTAGATTTCCAGCAGCAAATGAAATAAGACTGATGAAACAGGATGGATGGCTCAGGAAGAGTTTTTCTTTGTCTGAAGCGGGAAATTTTCTCTGATGCATCCGGATTTCTAATTTACACAGAAGTCGGTATCACTGCCCTAACTATTAAACCGTGCACGGTTTACAGATAGCAAAGTAGACAAAACTTTGAAATAATTTCCATTCTGAATCAAATGGTAGTATGGCCTTTATGACTTCAGTTCATCTTATCAGCTTTTAAGGTGAATACAAACTCAAATAAAATCTGCCCATTAAGAAAGTGCATGTCTCTTTGACTCGAGAAATAGTTCCAAAGAATTCAGCTACTTTATTTGACACATGGATCTGGTCATAGAAAAAAAAAAGTTTTATTCTTGACTTGGAAGCTATTAGTCACTATTAATCACTTTTTAGGATACTTAGGCAGCTACCACAATTTATCTCTGAGTTGGGGGCAAGAAAAATTATTCCTGTGGTAGTAAGAAAATGGATATATGAAAAAATATCTACTAACCTTCAAATATCAGCCCTTGGCTGTATAATGTTACTCTCACTTTACTGAAAATTTAAAACCGCATTTCCCAGTTATCTGAAGAAATACTTCTGGTATTAGAGCTTCGTAAATTGTGTTGCTGGGAAAAAAAATGTGCTGAAATATTTCAGCACCAATTACAATCATGGGGAGGCCTAGCTATAAATTAGAAGGCTGGTTTTCTTGTGTTTCTGGTAAACTGACTCTGAAGATAATTTCAGAGAGGTCCCCAAACACATCAAGGAATAGAAATATCCTTAAGAAGCAGACAGGCCTGCAAGTGAGGGACGATGATGGTTTCTGTGCCACAGACCGAGGAAGGAGTAAAGTACTTAGCATAATGCCTAGTACTCAGGAGGAACAATATAAATGTCAGCTGTTATTCTAATAAAGTAACTTAGATATGTAAATTCTGGTGTGTTTGTTAAAATAAACCACTCCTTGCCTCCTTTAAGCTGCATACAATTTAATTGTATTTCAAGTGGGGCCTTGTGTGGTTCTGTTAAGAGCAGAGGGGCCTCTTTTAGCCACTGGGATTTCAACTCTCTTCACTCCCACACCGTCAATGTTTACTGAATACCCCTTAAGTGTCAGGCACTGGCGTAGGCACTTGGGTTATAAAGTGGACAATTTCCGGGCAGCTGGGTGGCTCAGTGGGTTAAGCCGCTGCCTTCGGCTCAGGTCATGATCTCGGGGTCCTGGGATCAAGTCCAGCATCGGACTCTCTGCTCAGCAGGGAGCCTGCTTCCCCCCTCTCTTTGCCTGCCTCTCTGCCTACTTGTGATCTCTCTCTGTCAAATGAATAAATAAAATCTTTAAAAAATAAAAAATAAAAAATAAATAAAGTGGACAATTTCCTACCCTGGAGGAGCTCACAGTCTAGTGAGGAGGAGAAACCCCGAAGGGAAGAGAGCTCATCATCACATCCTGGAGTGTTATTCCACTTGGACCTTAAAAGGAAGACTGTTTCACAGACGTGGTCCATGCCTCTGTGTCCTCTCAGTGTGAACTGCTGCTTTTCCACCCCCCAGACTTCAACACTGAGAACAGGGGTCATAAACAGATGAAGGTATGAGGAAAGAGTCCAGCTTGTGAAACAGTTTTAAAACGGCTCTTCTCCTACTGCGGATACCCTGTTAACAGTCTTTTACTATTACCCCTAGACAATGTAATTTCATCGCTTGAAATCAAATAACTAATGTTCTTCTATCTACCAGTTTCAAAGAAGGCATTTTCATTGGGCTTGATCAATGTAATAAAAAAAAAATTCACTGGGAGAGGTAGGAGAAAATGCCAGGGGTTTCAAGAATGGGCCTGCCACCCACCTCTGGAGAACAAAATTAACTTTGAATTATGAAAAATTTTATGAAAAAAATCCACCCTACAGCCTATGAAATAGCTCCTTTTTCCCATAGAAAAGGTTGTTCCCTGGGTGAGACGGAGTGTTGTAGTTGGCGTCTATAATAAATGAATAAAAATGTGGATTGAAGCTGACAGATACGGGAATAAAAAAGTTGCAGGAGGTTAGAACTCATGGATACATTTAACAAATGAAATTCTACTAACAGACATCAAAAGTAGCGACAGGACTAGATGATCAGCTTGTTTTCTTTGGTATGTAACATATCAGTTGTGGTTCTGATGCAAGTCTGATTCATCTTTGTGCTATAAAGTGAGACTATGTAAAGGAAAACATTGCAACAGGAGTGAAGAGGTTGAATCTCATAGGAAAGAATTTGCCTTCTCATGAAGAATTTAATTTGCCAGAAATACCCACTTGTGGGGTGTTTACAAGGAAATGTACCATTTAGCATTATTCTAAATTTATATAAGTAACTGAACAAAAACAAAATTACTCCACAGAACTGCTCAATGCAGAGCTCACTACTGTTTTCCATTTCTATCTTATGGCATGTGATTTGGATTAATTGGAAACATACTTCAGTTTATAGCTAAAATGACTTAAGTGTATGAATTTTATAGAAAAAATATAAAAAGTGTTCTACTAAGGTCAGTAGTTATTAGGTATCAGTTATAAAACTACAAATATTCTGCAATATTTATTATATGACAGTTTTTTGGAGTTAATTGCTTACATGGATACTATTTCTATGCCTTTGACAGATGCCTTAGAAATTAAAAAAATCAAATAGTTCAGTTTAAAAGCTTAACTTCGAGAAATCATAGACCAGCTTAGTGTTTTTGAACTTCAAACACATCCAAGTGGGAATGGTTCCATTATCAAAACACATTTCATTTTCTACAAAGGTTCTTCTTTTTAATTCCAATCTTCTAATTAGTTTGTGATTGCTATCAGAACTCCTTTACTTTGGGATGCCTGGGTGGCTCAGTCGGTTAAACCTCTGCCTTCAGCTCAGGTCATGATCCCAGGGTTCTGGGATCGAGCCAGAGCAATGGGCTCTCTGCTCAGCAGGGAGCCTGCTTCCTCCTCTTTCTCTGCCTGCCTCTCTGCCTACTTGTGATCTCCATCTGTCAAATAAATAAATAAAATCTTAAAAAAAAAAAAAGAACTCCTTTACTTTGAAGAATACGGTAAGGACAAAAAAAGATTGAAGATCTGATTGAAGATCATATTTCTTATATGTAAAACTTCATTTTCGTCACACAAACTGTCATACACATATTGATCATATTCAGTAAAATATTTATTTTAAATCTACATCACAAAATTGAATCAGAACCACTGCTTTAAAAAAAATAATCACTCGGAATAATTTACTCAATGAGTTTCAGTAATTGCCCCCATTAACAAAAACACTACTAAAACAACGCTGGGAATCCTGGAGAAAAAGAAAGAACTTCTTTAAAATGAAGGAAAGTCATTGACATCTTTCTATTTTCAACGAATTTTGAAAGCAGTCTGTAGAGCAAACTGCATAAATTCTGCAATCGATCTAAATTTTAAGACTGTTATAACAGCTAAAGCCTTTTGTAACCATTTCTAAACTACAAACATTTTCTTTGATTTAAAATACTTTTCTTTGCTTGCAGGGAAGCAGAAATATATTAAGCCATTTCAAAGAAGATTCTAAAAATATTCTTTAATTTTGAAACTGCATCTTAAATGCTTAAAACATATGCACGACACCAGGGCCATACTTAATTAGTTATAATTGGGGGTTTTGATCAGTTTTTATTAATACCAGTTTTGCTAACTACGTGTAAAATTAAATTTTGTTATAAAGTTGCATATGGAAAAGTAAGCAAGCGACACAAAAATTTTTTTAAAAAATTCATTCTCCCAGTTCCTTTGGTTCATGTGACATGAATTTGCTTGTGGATAAAATATTCGTGTCTTTAAGCAACAGCAGGGAAAAACTCAGCGTTCATTTAAAAATAAAGTGGCTGTTCTAGATCAATAAAGAAAAGTATATTTTCTACACTGAAACTATATTAGGATGTTCATAAGGATTTAGTTTTCTGTCTGGATGCCACACTAACTGGGGGAAAGACACATCTAAGTAGCATAGGAGAAATTATTTTTGAGACCCAGTTAGCAAAAAATGTCCATGTTTCATGCATTAAAATAATTTACCTATAATAAGATCATCTGCTTATTTCTGACAGATCATTACTGGTAGATTGAAATGTATTAAACATTGTAACCAGTTATTGCCTGCTTTTAGGTCTCAACCTTAGTGTTTCCCTTATTTTAATGCAGAGGGAGCTTTATTAGCCTATTTATTATTTTGTGAAATCAGAGCCCAAAACGACTGGGGGAGAGAGAGAGAGAGAAAGAGAAGATTAAGACTGAGATTTTCCAGTGTTTCCACCATGTTTAGTGGTCCAAATACAGATCTACTGGAGAATGCAGTTCAGTAAGAAGAGAGAATCAGTATTAATGTTTAGACTGGCTTAAGACTGAGCTTTTCTGGGGAAACAAAGATTACAAAACTGCACATAAATAGCTGTTGCCTTCTATGAAGAGGTTCAGGAAACTTTCTTTACCTACAAGTCTGGCTAGCCAGCTATCAGATGATGGCAAATCCATTTGCCAAATGTGTCCAGCTGCAACTTGCCATCATCAATCTGTTTGAAGAAAATTAAACGCTTATTCTTCTGTGGGGAGAGGACGAAGATTAAGAGATAATATTTTGACTCAAATAAATGGTGATAACCTACTACAAACAATTAAAGATAGCAGTCTGGCTTTTTACCCACGTCAGCCTGGGCACGGTTTGATGTTCTCGCCAAAGCTTAATTACCGTGGGGCCCCAGCGGCACCCGGCTATAACTTCATGGTCTCTTTCAAGAGCAAAGGGAAGTTCTTTCTTAAACTAAGGAAACCAATACATACTTATTTATTTGATTATGAGTAAATAAACATTTCTCTTTCAGGTTAGGAGTGTACAAGCGAAGGCAGAAATGGTCAGATAATTCTAGGTGTAACCAAAAGAGGGCACCATCTGCCCTTAATGTCTACACAGAGTTCCAGTGGTTGTGAAAACAAACCAAAACTCTCCAAGCTCCTCACCCACCGCCCCATCCCCCTCCAAGAAAGGGCATCTGGTGGCTCCTGACATTTTGTACTCTCTAAGGAGACCAAATTCTGAAACCACACCTTATGAGGAACATGGGTTTGGTTATTTACATCAGGACTGATTTCTACATTTAGCACTGATGGTGCCCGACATGTTAGCAGCGAGAAACACGTTTTTAACATTCACTGGGACACTTTTCAGACACTTTGAGATTAATATTTTATAGCGCACTGAGAAAATCTCCCATCAGGCCAGAGTACAGGCTGTCGTCAAACAGCACGAGGAAGAGATGACAATTAACTTCCCAATACTATCTTAACTCCAAGGCGTTATCTGTGACGACAGATAAGGAACGTGGCAGGAAGATCTCCTCACCCACGGAGGACACACTTCGATGCATTTGAGGTATGTGGGAAATCATCGGAAACAGCGTTTGATGCCAACTTTTAGTAACAGAAGCCCAACAAATGTTCACTCTTTCAAGTGGGAGGAAAAAAAGCATCCTGACACCACTCATAAATTTGTTTTCTGTATTCTTAGGACAAGTGCATGATTTCAATCCATCCGTGTTTGGGGGGACTGCACACCTCCCTTGTAACTAATCAATTTCTTCAAGGCAATGGGGAAGAATAGTTCCAGGCTCTTGAGTGCAGCTGCCAAACTGCTCTCAAAAACTCACTATACAGAAGACCCTATGATTTTTGAAACAATGAGTTTAGCGTTTAAACCAGAGGCTGCGGATGAGCGTTTCACTTTGTAGTACAACAGACCGCTGTTGAGGAGGAAGAAATGTGAATTCTTAGAGAATGGTCACTTCCACCACTGTAAACATATCACTACCACCTGCAATGAGTGCAATTGGAGGAAAACCTGGTGGGGAAATACATACTTTTATAATTTTTTCAAGTAAAGAAAAAAGCACGCAAAATAGTTTTATGGCCGATGAGAAGGAGACTGCCATCTGCTAACATTAAAATCTAGCAGGATGGTGCCCTCTTTTCAACGCAAATATTAAAGCAAATAATTTTTTTCTTTCTCATTCTGTCTCCAGAAAAAGAATCACTATCTAGTGGAAGGCCTTATGCAAGCCTCTTCATGTTTCTTTTCCCCAGAAAACAACTAAACAGAGGAAAAGAACCAGTTCACACACACATCCCAACTCCTTCCTGCCAAGGTACATCAGAGAAGCCGAAATTGCCATGGCGTGGGCTTGGGGTGGGCTCACTGCGGTGACTCGAATTCAAACTTTAACGGGTCACCTTGTGATCACCTCGCGACCCCTTTTTCAGGGTCGGCTCTGACCCTAATCTCTCTGTGCCCGAAGGAACCGAGCCGCAGACACTCCGTGGGTTTGGGGGAAGTAGTCGCCTTGGTTCCCGAGAATTGGGTTCCTCCTGGGTCACCTCATCCACCCAAACACCTGTTATCCTTCGGGTCTCGGTTTTCCAGAGACAAAATTATGAAATGAGCCCCTGCCTGGTCTTCGCGGTTGGGGCTTTGGGGTCTTTGGAGGCTGTGGTGGGGATGAAAGGTGGGGGGAGGATCCCCGAGGGATGACAGAGCTTCGGGTCTCCTCTGGGTCGTCGGCGCCGCTGTTTACCCACCCGCCGCCTTCAGCCCACTTCCCTTTTCCTCCCCGGGAGGAGGAGATGGTTAAAGATTACACCGTGGCCGCGGGCACTTCAAAGGGCGGCTCCGGCAGCCAAAGGTAAAGATAACGTTCTGGCAGCTCTAATCAGGGTTTGTGGTTGCCACATTTTAATCATTTCATTAAAAGAAAAAAAGGGGGGGGGGGAAGAAAAGAAAAGAAAAAGGTTACATCACACGTCCGTGCAAGGGACGCAGAGTAAGTTCCTTCGGGGCTGAGCAAGTTGGAGTTCTCCTTTGGGGAAACTTTTTAGAGCCCGTGTCTTGGTGGAACTCGTCTGGACGCGGAGGGGAGGTTGCAGCAGGGATCAATTGGGCCGCCCGCCCTTCGGTTCCAGGCTGAGGGGCGCATATGCCTGCACTGCAGGCAGACGCCTACACCGGGAGCCCTGCGACCTGCCTAGAGCTGCATCGGGACGCTGCGACGCACTAGCGCTTTCTGGGGCTTGCACTCGAAGCCGTTTCTCTGCGGGCCCAAAAAGTGCGCCCGTGCTCCCCCCGAGACACGTGAATTTCCCCAGGGGCCCAAACACGTCTGTCCAAGATGCCCTCCGCAAACTCGCCCGGTCCCTTCCAGACCCCCAGGCTGCTCTCCCCCGATCTGTCCCCTTCCCGGAGCCGAGCGGGGCGCACTTACAGGTAGGAGGTGAAGACGCTGAGGTTGGAAGGCAGCTCCGAGAGGCCCAGGTCTGAGCAGTCCACCCTGAGCAGCATCCTGCCGTCGGGCTCGCACTGACAGTGCGCGGGGCAGCCCCGCAGCAGCGCGCCGGGCCTGGGCGAACCGCCCACGGCCGCCAGCTGCAACAGGACCGGCAAGGACAGGAGCACGCCGACCGGGGAGATGTCCATGCTGCCCTGGCAGGGGGCCGGGAGCGAGCCGCGGTCGGAGGGCAGCGTCCGGGTTGCCGCGGGCTTCTGCGGCTTAGAGCGCGCCTGCAGCGCTGGGCGCTGGGCTCCTGCCCCACGGCGGGGGCGCCGAGGAGAAGCGCCGCGGGTCCCGGCCGTGCCCGCTGCCGCCACGCGGGCCTCCGGAGCGGCCCTGGCTGCAGCCGCCGCAGGGGCAGAGAGCGTTGCTGCTGCAGGCCGCCTGCTCGGTGTGGAGCAGCATCTCCGCTCGCACGCTTGTTTTTTAAAGCGCTCCAGCCCGAATTGCGCGCCCAGTGACGTCAGCGCAGCCCGGCTTCCCAGGCACCCCCCGCCCCGCCGCGCTTTCCCTCCTCCCGCCCCCTCCCTCCTTTCCCGAGCGCCGGCTGGGAGGCGGCTGGCCGCGAGAGGTGCAGGCAAGTTCTCGGCGCTCGGGCTTGGTGGCCGCGGGGCGGATTCCGGCGCTCAGCACCGTGTGAGGGCTGGGAGACCCTCCCCCCCCCCACTTCCCCTCTGCGTTGTGGCGACCCAGATCCGAGAGCCGAAAGGGACCCGTCTGAGGGACACACACAGCTGCTCAGGGACCGAAGGACGCAGCATGCTTCCTGCAAGCCCACTTCAAATAACGGATGGAATACATGGAGTGATTAGGAGAAAAAACCCCCAAAAACCAAAAACACTGAAATTCAATCCAGAAAAATAGTTAAAGTTATCAGGTTAAGGAAGCAGGTATCCCCGGGCGAACGATTTTTGATCCTTACCTCACAGCACACTGTCTAGCTCTCTTTTCCTAAAATCCAAGTGCCTGGTTAATGGCTAAATAAATGGCTCGTGAGCAAGTACGGCAATTCTGCCTTCCTAACTCTTGGGGCGAGAAGTCGAAGTGGCTCTTTTTTCCCTTAAGTGTTTCAGGATCCCCTGAAAAGTCACCTTTAGTAGAACAATGCCAGACGGACAGACAGATGGCCATTTGCTTTTGTTCAGGGAGGGGCCTTTTCTTGCCAAGTGCCCCCAGAGTTCTCTAAGTGCAGTCTCCCCACTCTCTAACCCCGTTCCCCTCCCCCAGTGCTCAGGCGGCCGGCAACCGGCTCCGGGAAAACTGTTGCTGAGTACCAGTGCAGAATGTGTCTTCTCACGCGCTTCAGCAAGTGCCCTACGGTGAAACCAGGGAATAAAGAAGGACTTGGGGCTTTCTTGGAGAGAAGGCCTCAGTGGGGACAAATCAAAGTCTCCAGGCCCCGAGAGAGTGTCCTAAGGAGGTGACAGCCCAAGCCTGTCACATGAACTCACAAAAATGCACAATTTTCTCTCTGGGGCACAACACCTCCTTGTTTTATGAAGGTGGAGAACACTTTTGGCTCTCGAGGCCTCTCTTAGACTGAATTCCCTGTACAAACTTCAGAATTTTACAGTTGGGAAGTTCTTTTTCTTTTTTGTTAGGTATATTTGCCCTCCTTGGTTGAAGGAGTGATCCCTGCACCTGGCTGATCACCTGTGGAGTTTTTATGGTTACTATAGGTACCTGGACCTAAGTCAGTGTTCTGATCATGTCCTTTTCTTGGGTGAATCCCATTATTTGCAAGTCTGTGGTTCTCTGGATTAGATGGAAGGGTGGAGGGGCTGAGAATTAGAAACTCTGTCCTCCTCATTTTGCAAATAAAGGAGCTGTGGCCCAGAGATACTGGAAAATTTGACAGTGGCTGCTGAAAACTGAGTTAAGTCTGGTTTCTGGACATGAGGGCAGTGCCCGGTTCTGGACTGTTCTCCACGTATCCCTATGCACACCACATCCCCTACCATCACTTTGTTCATTTCTACATTACTGTTTCTCCCAGCCATTCCCTCCACATGTATAGAATGCCTACGAATTGCCCATTTTCCTTCCCACCATTTTTCTTTCCCCAGATGACTTATTTCGTAACTGCAACTCAAGATTTATTCTTTTTACGAAACCTCCCATGACCGCAGTCTGCCTTCACCATCAAGCAACCAATATTTGTAGAACGAGGATCACGATACAGCAGTGACCCAAGGGGCAAGTTAGCTCTCTGCATGGAGCTTGCAGTCTAAAGGAGACTCCCACGGAAGATGAATCTCACCGAACGGTATGTTGTAAATACCACAAAATTTAGTTGTGAAGTTTTCTTGAAAGCGTATTTGTTTTGTTTTGCCAACCTTATTGGGACAACTTTGGAGGCAGGGACTAGGCCATTTGTCTTATCTTTACCTGTAGGACTGAAGCTCCCGGTAGTGACCCCAAACCTAACAAATATTTACTGACTAATCGATTTATCAACACAGGCATCCAAATATGGTTGTGTCCACCGTCTGCCTAGAAACTTTTGGCAATACTTTCTTGACTTCAGGGTTGTTGAAAAGAGCATAACACTCTAGTTGTGGAATGAATCAGGCAGAACCAGATTTGAATGTAGGGTCTGCTGGTTTCAGGTCATTTGATCAGAGGCACAGAATGAGCCCACCTGTCTCAGTTACCCTCAGTGTAAAAGGGGTGGGGGGTAATTATTCACCTAAGTTGTTCTAAATGTGAAAATGTCTTGAACTTGGCCTAGAGCAGAGTAGATTTTCATCCTATGTTAGTGCCTTTCCTTTTCTTTTCAGGAATTAAAGCTTGTTAATAAATTCATGGAGAGTAGAGGGATTTCTGATTCAATAAAATGGGGGTAGACAGCTGTACTCAATGAAGCCAGGTATACTGAGCATCTGTTATCTCTCTATCTCTCTATCTCTCTATCTATCATCTATCTATCTACCTGTCTATCTTCCTGCCAACGTTTCTCCTCTCTCTTGGTAGGAACACTCCACACTTCTTGGGAACCTTTAAGTGATTCTGATGGGGCTGTCTATTGTATGGCTCTACCTCTCTGCCCCTGGGCAGGTATATGACCCAAGCAAAACAATCTGAATCTGTTTGGGACATCATCATAGACTCTAGAGTGAGAAAATCTTCTCTGGCTTCTTGAATTGTAAGGACTAGGAAAATTAGAGTCAGGCGCAATATTATTCTGCTGTAGAGAGAACTCCCTGAACACTATCAGCATTAGTAAAGGGAGAAGCAAAATCCTAGGGTCATCCTTTAAACACCTGGATCTAAGAGTTTTTCTACTCATCACCTCCAAATTGGTGAACTAATGAATTTTATTTTGTTTTGTTTGAGGTGGTGAGTGGGGATTTGTTTGTGATCACTTACAAGCAAGAATGCTAGGTTAAAAACCTGAAGGCACAGGAAGTGTGGATATTTGAGAGTGACCTGATGAATCCCCAAGGTCTAGTAGACCTTACAAGATAGAAAAATCATATAAATTGAAAATAGGAATGATTTGGCTAATTATAATTTTATTGCCTGAATGCATGTTTGTTTGTTACTTTATCTGAACTAATAAAGATGAGATTACAGCACATCAGATTCCTTGCACACTAAAAAAAAAAAAAAATTTCCATTAAGGACACTGAAGAGTAGTCTGTCTGTTTTGTGGCAAATACCATTTAATTTGTAAGATCAGGTTCTCAAATTGCATTATAATGACCATCAGCATTGACTCAGCCTTATACATTCATATCCTCACCGGGTCCTCTTAACAACTTTATGAGATAGATATTATTCTTACACCAGTTTTAAGGATAGGAAATGCAAGTGGTTTTCCTAATGGAGACCAACAAGTCAGTGATAGAACTAAAATTCTAACTTGAGTCATTTGACTTTAAGTTCTTTTCCAAATCCCTTGAGAATTCTAAACACTACCACTCCCCACCCTCAAACACACACACACACACACACACACACTCTCTCTCTCTCTCTCTCTCAAGCTGGATAAGATCTTGGGGTTACTGTCATTTCATTGAGAAAGAAATTCACATATTTTAAAAAATTTTTATTTTTTAAAAATTTTATTTTTAAGTAATCTCTATATTCAGTGTGGGCCTTGAACTTAACCCCAAGATCAAGAGTTGGCATGCTCTGCTGACTTCGCCAGCCAGGGACCCCATTATATATTTTTCTTAAAGGAAAAGTATAGTCTTTTGGATTGCAATGGAGCCAGTTGGAACAGAGAATGGTGGCTTGTTATGTAAAGAGTAGAGGCAAGTATATATTCAAGCTTTTTCCTCTTAAATATATACATTTCTGCTTTCTCTTGATAACTCACAGGAACACATAGTAGTGAGATGTCAAAGCAAACAACAGTACCTTAACTTGTAATAGATAGGCTAAAGCAGATTCATTCAGTATTTTGTCAGGGTGAAATGTTCTTATTTATGACTTGGAAGGTATGTCAGTGTTAACGAGCTGGTATGTAATGGAAGCTCTCATGCCAGAATTTAAATCACTTATTGCTTCTCAGAGTCTTCGATTGCAAGTTCCTAAAATCGATTCTGGTAAAGCGCAATCTGGTACGTGTCTGCTTTCTGGGTTTGCTAAATGGATGATTTCCTAATTCTTTAATCTTTGATAAAAGTCCACAACTAAAAACATTCATGTACACCACAAGAATTACTAATAAGCTTAGCTGAAGCATTCCAGGATAATTTTAGTTAACAGGTAAGTCAATATTTCTTTTACAAGTATAGTGAAATAGTGTTTACACAACTGGTGGGCTATTATGGACTTATTTAACTTGTTTGAAAGAGTATAGAGCCCATTATTTGCCCTGCTCATTTTACATTCATGATATAATCAGGCTTATGCTGAATTTCTTAACTTCCTTTCAGCAACAAAATCTAATTAATTGAGAAGGGAGGAGGATTTAAGAATAAAGATCTATTTTCTTTCCGAATTATTTATTTTGCAAGAAAGCATTAGTTCAGCTAGTTCATTACTTTGAAATGGCCTGTTACATAAAATCAATTGAATCTGTCTTTGGTATTATCCAACGTAAAGGAAACCTTTAAATATATCCATGTGTTCACAACATGCTAAAAGAAAGGACAGTGCTATATGATATTATCAATTCTTTAGTTCATTTTGATCCTCTTGTCTTATTTCATGTATGATAATGAACATGGTTCTACTGGTATGTGGCAGGCTTCCTGAGAACATATGTCCAACCACACTCACATGTGAACCAGGGGGAGATTTTCTTTTCAAACTAAGAGTAAAACAAATGAGAAAAATATAATAAAATCCTGCAAATTAAGTGATCTTACTGCTTATTCACACATTTATTTAATTCTGCCAAATACTACTTTAGTATCCAGACAAACTCTTCCATATGCCCAATATGATGGATCCTTTACTGGTCTTTTTAGAAGTATACATTTCAGATTTTTAACCATCTACCATGTCTACATGCTTGTATTTAAAAGGCAGGGCTCAGACAGAGCATAGACCTTACTACAAAATGATGAGGTGCTAACAGGTTCCTATTCCCAAAACTGCTTCCCCCAAGACCTGTTGCTAGAGTATACACAGATCTACAGCCCCTGATCTGCAATTCTGACATCCTAAGAGCTCTGCAAACAGAAAGGTTCTCTAAAACAAATTTGGTGGCACGATCTGAATGGAATAGATGTAGGTCTGTCTCTCTTACATTTCCTGTTACTCCTCACTCACTTTGCCGCAGAAATACTGGAGTCCTTGATTACAGGGTGCTAGCCCAGTTTCCAATGGGAGTTTTATGTAGTATATGGGGTTTAGTTTTTAAATCTTCCAAAATCCTGCATATGGCAACATCTGCGACCTTGACGTTTTTGTCAAAGAGATTATGGACCTGTATATATTTATATTTGGAATATTTATTTTATAAACAATTTTCCAAGGAAAAAGAAAAACAGAAAAGAATGACAGAAAAAAAAAAAAAAGACAGTATGACAACCTGTACCATTAAGAGCGAGACTCAGAGGAGAAA
Source organism: Mellivora capensis (assembly GCA_004024625.1). Taxonomy (NCBI): domain Eukaryota; kingdom Metazoa; phylum Chordata; class Mammalia; order Carnivora; family Mustelidae; genus Mellivora; species Mellivora capensis. The sequence continues at coordinate 123,607 of PISX010003044.1, forward strand.
GGAAGTGGCTCAGGTGAGTGAGTGGCCCTCACTGAACAAGTTGCCCCTTGCAGAGTACAGGGCAGAACCTCGTGTCTCTGCTCTGGGCACATATTTGGGAAATGGCTAGGAGAAAACATTCTATATGTTAGGAGTCAGCTCTCTCAAACACTGGAGAATAAGTATATTTCAGGATGGAATTGGTAAGTATATTTCAGAAAAGCCGAAACAGAGATGTTAGACAGAAATGGTAAAAAGAGGGTGCCTGGGTGGCTCAGTCATTGAGTGTCTGCCTTTGGTTCAGGTCATGATCCCAGGGTCCTGGGTTCGAGGCCCACGCTGGGCTCCCACTTGGTAGGAAGCCTGCTTCTCCTTCTCCCACTCCCCCTGCTTGTGTTCCCTCTCTCTCTGTCAAATAAATAAATAAAATCTTAAAAAAAAAGAAATAGCAAAAAGAGAAAAAATTGTAGAACTTACCTAGAAGAACAAATTTATGGATTTGCAGGATTTGTAAAGTAAAATAAATACAGAGCATGCTGTTTCCCCAAAATGCTTTATTTTGATAAGTCTGGTGTATTTTAATTGAGTATGCATAGTAGCATTTCACTGCAATTACAATCTCATAAAGCAGGGCAAAATATATTGCACAAACATTGTGGTTCAACTAAATGAGTCATAATAAAACATTGTCCAGATTGCTGCAATTAAAATTTACAGAAACCTTTTTTTGAGTGTTGTTAGGTTTGTGGATTAATAAAATGAGCCTGTTTGTTTTAATTTTTCTTTAACTAGAACTAACATTTTGATTTTAAGTTTCATAGATTTTTCTTCTTTTGCCTAGATTTTAGACCGGCACTTGGCAGAAAGAAATCTCACTGCACTTTCAAGAAATATATATTTTCTAGAGGATGATCCCCTTCATTTCCTTATTCACCTTCACTCTCCTTTGTTTACAGTCTCTGTTTTTCCCACTCCCGTTTCTCCCTAACTTCTGGCCAGGATTGCTGGGAGTGGGTGGAATATAGCATGAGGGCTCTTGGTTGGGTCACCTATGAGAAGGGCAGTGTGGGTTTTGGATTCTCAGAGACCAGTGTTCAAATCTCTGCTTTGTCATTTACAACCTGTGGGACTTGGAGAAGTTCATCTCTGAGGCCCAGTTTCTTCTTCTGCAAGGTGAGGACAAAAAAAAATATCTACCAAGTTTGTGGAATTGTTAGTAGAATGGGGGCTAATTCAGTACAGGGCTTTGTATGCAGTAAGCACTTAATGTATGGTAACAATAAAGGACTTTCCATGATTGGAAAGTGAGAGTTTCTGAATTCTTAAGAATTTCCTCCTTAAGAAAGTCTGTTCAACTCTATAGAGATGGTAGGATAGAAAGTGGCAAATAGGTCTTTCACTTTTTTTTTCTTTTGCTAATGACATGAGTATTTTGAACATTTACTATGGTTTCACATGAGAGTAGAACATATCATGGAATTTTAAGTTCACCTTGGTTGGGAATATTTGCTAGTGAAACAGTCTGAGTTACATTTAGCGTACCTCAGTTTTCAGTTTTAGTAAAGCTTCCGTTCCTAGTTTTAATTAGATTGTATTTAATCAAAAGCAATGCTTGCATATGGGATAGATGCCCAGCAATGGGAATGGGGGATAAATACATATGGTGCCTGCTTTCAAGTAATTTACCATTAAGTTGAGAAGACAGACATGGAAAACAGGATGCATGATGTGAAATCCAGGGATGAAAAAATGCAGTTGGGGTAAAAAGGAGGGGCAACTAAGTCTGCCTTGGAGGAAAGCTTCAGAGACAAAGGCACCAGGACTTCGTTAAGTGAAGAAGAGCAGAAGGATATCCTGGGGAGTTGGACTGGGACAACATGTAATCTTTAGATGATGATTAGAGTGGCTCTAGTTTAGGGTGAACACGTGTGAGGCTTGGGAGACTAGCATAAGACAAGGCTGGAGAGATCCACCAAGGCAGGGGGATTATGAGAGAGAGGGTGCTAAATGCCATTTTAGTAAGCTCAGGCTTGATCCTGGCACCACTAGGGGCCCAAGCACCTTGTTGCATGGAAATGACACTGTCATATTTCATCTTTGGGAAGAGAGAAGGGTAGTATCTACACAGGGCACTGTTGGAGAAGTCAGAGACGAGTGGGACATATCTGGGGCAGAACTGGCAGAACTTGGTGATTGTGGTAACTCCAGGGAACAGAACAGTGGTAACACCTCTGTTGTCACTAGCCTGGGATATTGGGTAGATGGTGATTATTTACTGCAAAATATCATTACCGTTCTTGAGTCTTTATTTGTGCCAGGTGCTGTGCTAAGTGACTTAAACACATTCTTTTTCTCATTTATTTCTCTCAACCTGTAGGGTAAATATTATTACCCGCTTAAACAAATAAGGAAAATGAGGCTCAAAGAAGTGAAATAACTTTCCAAAGTCACTGGGCTGGTAAGTGGCAGAGGTGACATTGAATTTGTGGTGTGTTGGACTCTGAAGCCATGCTTCTGAGCCCTGGAAAGGGAGCGGGCTTTGAAAAGAACATCTTTTTTTTTTTTTTTTTAAGATTTTATTTATTTATTTGACAGACAGAGATCACAAGTAGGCAGAGAGGCAGGCAGAGAGAGAGGAGGAAGAAGGTTTCCCGCTGAGCAGAGAGCCCGACGTGGGGCTCCATCCCAGGACCCTGGGATCATGACCTGAGCCGAAGGCAGAGGCTTTAACCCACTGAACAACCCAGGCACCCCTGAAAAGAATATCTTAAATTTAACTTTGAGTATAAAGTTAAATTAAAATTAAGTTAAAATAATTAAATTAAATTAAATTAATTAAAATTAAATATTTGGGTATAAAGTTAAACTCAAACTTTGAGTTTGCAGTTGAGAAAAGTTCCCCAAATCATGAAGGGTGCTGACCATAACATGTTGCTTTGCAGGTTCAAATCTTTCTTGATGTGGACTCTGATTTGAGCCAGACATAAATTCTTGATCACAGGCTTGGTGCAGTGGCCTCTCTGTATTGCTTTCTCCCCAAGGTAGAGCAGGTACAGGGCTCTAAGTACCAAAAACTCAGGAGCCCCATCGGTGTCCTGACCAATTATGGTGGCAAATATTTTTGGTAATTTTTTTCCTGAAGTTCTTTATTTTACTTGAGCTTTTCTGGTCACACTGTGACTGAAATTTGATGCATTTTGAAGGTACAGTTATAACCTCCCCCCCGACTTTTTTTAAAAATTTGATTGTACTGAGCTTCATAAATTACCCTAGCAATCTGTTTTAATATTTATTCTTATAAAACATCTTACTTCTTTTTTTAAATTTATTTTTAAATTTCTTTTCAGTGTAACAGAATTCATAGTTTTATACCACACCCAGTGCTCCATGCAATGCGTGCCCTCCAATATACCCACTACCAGGCTCCCCCAACCTCCCTCCCCCCGCCCCTTCAAAACCCTCAGGTTATTTTTCAGAGTCCATAGTCTCTCATGGTTCATCTCCCCCCCAATTTCCCTTAACTCCCTTCTCCTCTCCATCTCCCCAAAACGTCTTACTTCTTAATCCTTTTTATATTATTGGGCCATAAGATAGTTTTCAAAGGCATTCTATAAATGTTTGTTTGATGAGTTGGTTACAAGAGGAATCAAAGATGTGTGTGAAGAAGTTATTCCTAGGAGGCTTACTCAGGCAGCTGGGTAGGGGGCTCACTAAAGGAAGAAGGTGGTGGAAAGACCACTGGCTCAGTGTATACCCACTGAGCACTTATATGGGCCAGTATACCAACTAGAATGCAACAAATAGAGAAGTTTCCAAGCTGTCTGTTTGGGAGAAGAGTGGTACTATTTGAAAATGGGCAGATTTGAGGAAGTAGAGTCCAGATTTGGATGTGTTGAGCTTGAGTGGGCCAAGACTTGTTGGGTATTCAGGCTGGTGCTTTAGAGAGAGGGTAGGAGTAGATGTCTTATGTTTGGGAATTCAGTTCATGAGGTGGTCATGGTTGATACTGATATTGAAAGATGAAAGATGATGGATATAAGGGTGGAGACTGATGAAATGATGGAGGAAGAGACTGTAGGTAAATATCTAACATTCTTTGAGCACTAACTACTCGTCAGGAACTGTTCTAAGCATTTTATAGATATTATCTCATTTAATTCTCACAGTAGCCCAATGAGAGAGGTACTGCTAACATCCCGCTTTATAGAAACCCCCATTTCATAGATGAAGAAACCGAGGCCCACGGTCACACAGCTGGAAAGTGTTAGATCTGGGATTGGACTGGAAGCTGGCTGTTGTTAAGCCCTACTTTCTGCTGCTTCCCAGATGGAAGGGAAAGAGAAAACAAGTCTGAGGACTAGCAACCCTTAGAGGAGAAGTCGTGAAAAGGAGTTGGCAGAAACCAAAAAGGAGCGGTTAAAAGAAGGCATGGGAAGGAAGCCCAGAGAGCTGGTGGCCAGGATGGTGGAGAGGTACCGTGTCGCAGACTATGGGCATTTTGTGTCTGTTGAAAGGTACAGCATAGTTGGTGTGAAGTGGGTGTCATGGAACACTCAGGGTTCATCTACGTGGTTTGAAACAAGGTTTTCTTCAGTTACTTAACCAGGAAGGATATTCAGAAGAAATAGGTCTATTAAGCAGCTAGTACCTGGTTGGTTGATAATAGTCTGTAGCTACATTTAAATACTCCTAGTTTTTCAACACTAAGACTAGTTACTAATCAATGGAAATTTGACATAAATATACCCTCTAATAATTTTGAATACCTGAAGGAATAATTTATTTGGGGGAGAGAAAAGTCTGAGTCATGTGTTTTGTTGAAAAGAAATGCATTTAATAATTTAGGGCACGGACAGTAAAGAAAACTAAAACAGGGATAGGGTTTAACAAAATTATGTCAAATTAAGCACATGCCTGAAGAAAAGTTACACATGACTTCCAATTATTATTTCAGTGTTTTAATGAATAAATTTGTAATTCCAAAACCACCTCCCTCAAGACTATCCTCTTAATGCAATTCAGTAAGAATTTATTAACCACTATTATGGACTCAAGTATGCTAGGCATGGAGTGCTATAAAGGGGGTGATTATTTATTTGTTGAATAAATATTTATTGAGAACTTACTCTGGGCTTGGCACTGTGTTCGGCACCGAACATACAATGCAGAGCAGACCAGAAATCTGGCGTCTTGAAGCTAGTGGTCTAGTGGAAGTCACAGACAATGATTAAAAACAGACACACACAGATATTTATTTACAAACTGACTCGAGTGCCATGAATGGTCTTTTTGGGAAGCAAGATTTACCAGTGAAAGAATAAAATAAAATCATATGCAAAAATGAGTTTCATTCCTTAGAATGGTTTTCATATCATTAATTTGCTTAGCTGTCCTTCTTCTCATGGACAGATGAAGTGAACACCAAACATGGATACAATTATGCTTCTCAATTAGTGGGGATAGAGTTTTACTTTTCATCTGTCTTTTTTATTTAGGCTTTTTTTTCTCTATCTCTTTATTTTTCCATTGCTCATGATGCCGTATAATTGTGGTGGTGGCTTATTGGTTGCTAGCTCATTCTAGTGGCAAATGGACAAAGAAAAGGGAGCAAGGAACATATTGATACGTGGGGTTTATACACCTTAATTCTGAAGCTGCTTGAGAGTTGTAAAAGGTATGCTGTCTCTGGTATGGAAGTAGGTAGCTATATTGAGTAACTGAACTTCCTTAGATACATAAAATCTTTCAAGAACAAGAACAGTGTTTGCTACAGTGTTAAAAAATCTTGAGTCGGGGCGCCTGGGTGGCTCAGTGGGTTAAAGCCTCTGCCTTCGGCTCAGGTCGTGATCCCAGGGTCCTGGGATCGAGCCCCGCATCGGGCTCTCTGCTCGGCAGGGAGCCTGCTTCCCTTCCTCTCTCTCTGCCTGCCTCTCTGCCTGCTTGTGGTCTCTGTCAAATAGATTAATAAAATCTTAAAAAAAAAAAAAAATCTTGAGTGACCGAGCACTCTAGCGGCCTTTCACCTTGGACAGTCAATTGTGATTTGACACAAATGTTGACTTCTAATGTTGTTTTGTACTGTGGATTTGTCTATATAAAAAATGTCGGAAAAGGTGGTATTTTTCCGTGAAATTCAAAACATTTGACAACATGCTTTTATTCCATTTCCAAATGCTTTTCAACCTTCACACTGAGAGCCTGTGCTCACAGTCCAAAACAGAACATGTGTCAAAAAGCTGGCAAGTCTTCTTTCAGAGGAATAGGTATATTAGTTACAAAGGAAAAAAAAATGTGAATATCACAGACCTTGGAAATAGAGAGAAATCCAAAAGAAGAGACCACTTTGGAAAGAAAAAAAACAGTTTAGTTTATTATGAAGTGTAAATGGGAAATAGATTAATATAATTTCTAAAATTAATTTCTTTCCTCCAATTTCCTGTTGAAATAGGTAAAATTTTTCACTAAAATTCATTTAAAATGTAAAATTTTTGTTTATTTTACATAATGTGAATAAGACAACAGAAATAATTTAAAAAGTGTATGGCAGGAGAATGTTAAAAAGAGCATGTCCTTAACTGGTCAATTTAGAATGGTGCAAGAAAACATTTATTCTAATAATATTTAGTTAATATTTCTCACTAGTAGAACATAGAATCTTATGCCAATTTATTGGCCAGAGCTCTAGGATAGCTTTTTTATAAGGACCAGAATTTTTTGAAGTACTACAGGATAATAAAAACAAAAACCAAACATGAAAATCCCCCAAAATGTCATTAATAAAGAACTTGTGAGGGAATTTCACATATCCTGTGACTTCTTTCCTCCTTGGCTATTTCGCCAAGGTTCTAGGAGGAAGAACAAGATTGTTTTCATTCTGTTGAAAACTCCACTGAAAGAAGGGAAGCTGCTCCCTGATTTCTAACTTAGGTTCTTCTACATATAATCATTCCAAAAAGGGGCTGGCGAAGATTCATTGCTACCTCCAAAGAGGAGCAAGAATGGTAATATTTGGAGGAAAAAGAGCGGGAGTATATTGCTAAGGCTTAAATTCTAGTTTGATGTATAAACTAAACCTAGTGAGGTACTATGAAAGGAATGTGTTTGCCTAGTGGGTTATATATATTTGTGTATATATATATGCATACACACACACAAATACAGACGCAGACACACACACACATGCGTGCACGCACACACACACCCCATACAGACTATTGGATGCTAAGGGACCAACTGTTAATGCGTGCTATAATAGATTTTGTTTCATAAGCAAGTTTTTAAAATTTAAAATTGATCTACATAAGTGCCAAAAGCCTTAAGGCTTTAATTATATTTAGGAGGTTAATTACCATCTTTCCTGGGCCTAGAAAAACTACTCCTTCATCATTTTCACTTATTCAGCCAGTAGTTACTGAGTGCTGCTAAGGCGAGATGTTGTTCTTGGTTCTGGAGACACAACAAGCAAACACTACAGACAAAAATTCTTGCCTTTTACATTCCAGAGCGTTTACTAGAAAGGCAGACCATTAACAAATAAGATAACTAAAACATATAAGCTAGCAGGAGGTAATTAGCCAAAAGGAAGCAGGGACAGCGAGCTAGAAAGCGTGTGAGCAAGGAGGGTGAATGCGGCTTTAAAATGGCAGAATGACCAGGGCGGGACTCCCTGAGAGGTGACATCTGAGCGACCAGACCAGCCGAAGGAAGTAGAAGAGTGGGATTTGCAGATATCCGCATGGAGGAACTTTCCAGGCAGAAGAAATAACAAAGGCCAAGGCTCCTAAGTGGGCAGGAGCACACCTGCGATGTTTGAGGGGCAGCAAGGAGGCCAGGGCATCAAAGTGCACTGAGAGGGGCCGGGTCATTGCAAGGACTCTGGATTTTCCTTGGAGTGAGGTGAAAGCCACTGGAGGATTTGAGCAGAGGAGCACCTTGGTGTCATTTACATTTAGAAGAATGATTCTGTCGGTTAGGTGGGGAATAGATGATTTAGGAAGAGGGCTAAGTGAAAAGGCAGGACTGTTGTAATCCAAGTGATGGCTTGGGCCAGCGTGGTCGCTGGGAGGTGATGACAAGTGACTGGATTACAGGCTGGATTCTGGATATGTTCTGAGAATACAGCTGACAGAATTTACTGATGGATTGGATGTGGGGTTTGTGAGGAGGAGGGAGAAATCCAGGAAGAATGTCAGGTTTTTGACCTGAGCAACTGGACGGATTGAGGTTGCCATTGATTGAGATGAGGAGGCTGTGGGAAGAAAAGGTTTGAGGGGATGGAGGAAATTGGAGTTGAATGTGTTAAATTTGAGAGCATATTATATGTCTAAATGGAAATACTGAATATATAATTGAATATATTATGTCTGGCATTCAGAGACTCTGGGCTGGAAACTTAAACTTGATAGTAGTCAGAATATAGGAGGTATTACAAGCCACAAGGCTTTTTGAGATCTGGCTTGCAGATAGAAAAGAGAAGAGATCCATGGCCTGAGCTTGAAATACTCTCAAATCTACCCTATAACAGGTTGATTGTCAAGGATGGGGCACAGAAACATTATCAGTACCAGGGAAGTCTAGGAAAAAGTGGTCAGTGAGGAGCAGGAAACTCAGGATAAGGATGTACACTGGGAGCCAAGGAAAGAAGACATTTCAGAGGGGGATGCATGATTAACAGTAAAATATGCTCCTGATAGACTTAAGAAAAAGAGGGAGAAGTGTCCATTGGGTTCAGCACGGGGCAGGTCATTAATAATTCTAATGAGCAATTTTGATGGAGTGACGGGAACAGAGTCTACTTGGAATGCTTCATTTAACCTTTTTGAAATAACAATAGAAGTCATTTAATCTGCTGGAAAATATCTGAGATAAATAGCACACTCAAAAATTATTCTCTTTGCAACAGACCAAAACCATACTTTTAGAGAGGGAGACAAAAAACAAGTGACTTTTATTTAGCACCTATCTACCCCAGGCACTGTGCAGAAGTGCTTGAGAGATCTGAATTTATCTCACTTTCACAGTAAGTAATGAATTCGGTGCCATTATCTCCATGTTATGTGAGGAAATTGAAGTTTGCAAAGGTTAAGGGGCTTTTTCTAAAGTCATATAACGAGTAAATGATGGAGCTGGAGTGTTGGAAGTATGTTCATATTTCTCTTAAGGTGAACAATTATTTGTTTCTCAGATATAACTTGCTTTTAGAAATTAATGGGCTCAAAAAAAAGAAAGAAATTAATGGCCTCGTTCTTTAGGAACTAAGTGTAATTCCTTCATTTTGGTCATTCTGTGTAATTCACATACCTTTAAATAAAGGTATTTTTTTTTAAATACCTTTAATTTTTTAAAGGTATTTTTAAATTTAAATTTTAAATTTAAATTTAAATAAAGGTGAAATTAAATAAATATGCAGCACTTCTACAATACTGGAAATTTATAGCCAGCTGCTTTAATAGTTGTTTTTAAATTTTCTTTGATGCAGAAAATTACTCCAAAATGTTCCACCTTATTGAATTAGATTTACATAGTCAATCATGTTAAGTCAATCATTAAAGAGAATGCAGTTTTCTAGAATGATTTCTATAGAAGTGTGCTGTATACAGAAGTTTATTTGGAGGAACTTGATTGAATTTTTGAAAGTACATTCTTAAAATGATGATTCTTAAAATAATGAGTCATTGAGCTTTTATTATGCCTATTTCATGTTGACAAGTGCTTTGCGAGGTGGATGCTATCATCATATCCATTTGGCAGATGGGGAACCAGAGGTTTGGAGAAGTTGAGTAAATTGCCTGGTCGCAGGGCTGGTAAATGGTAGAGTAAGGACTGACCCCATGTCCTCTGAAATTACATTCCATGCTCTTTCCACTACAACATGCATACAAATTTAGTTAATTCCAAAGAACGGCTTGAAATATTATCTTACCTCATCTGTGTAAAATTGATTACCCTCATTTGAGGCACCATTGTAACACTAACAGCTGGTGCAACCGGGGCCCGAAATTTTAGGAAGCACGTATACATTTTTTAATTAGACAAATTTTGTTCGGGAAATATGGCCGTGGGTTGATTTCTTTTTTTCTTTATTAGGATTGATTCTACCCAGCCCTACAAAGGAAACACACAGTATTACTGTTTGGTTGGCTATCCTTTTCATAGTTGCTGATCTTTTTTGAGGATGTGGCTGGATTGGGGTTGGTAGAGAACTGCCTTGAACACAGAAGTATGCCACAGATTCTGGAGCCTATTGTGAAATGGGCCAGAGAGTACATATTGTTTTTCTAGAATGAGTCTTAAACAACTTCCCATCACCCCTGTCACCTCAGCCTCACACTGCATTCACCAAAAAGGTGTTGGTTTCTTTCAATGCGCGTGCTCTTCCCACTTCTACTTTTGAGCTTCCCTAGTCAAACTTCCATTTTATGACCAGAATGGTCGATTAAAAATGCAACTCTGATAACCCACTCGTGTGCTTACAGTTCTTCAGTGATTCTCCATTATATTTAATACAAAATACAGATCCCTTGCTGTAGGCTACAGGGCCTGACATGAGCGCAGGCCCTTGTCCTACTCTCCAGCCTCAGACAGCACCGTCTCCCTCAGTGCATTGTGCTCCAGGCCTTCTTGAAGCTTCTTCAAGTTTTTTTTTAAACTCAAGACTCACAGGATAATATTTCATCTGCCTAGAACATTCTCTCCTTTATTGTCAGTGTAGATGCTACTGTTTTCGAGATCCTCCTCGACCACCCAATCTGAATTAGACCCCCTGTTATCATTTCTCTAATTACCTTGTGCTTTCCTCTGAAGTACTTATAACAATTTAGGATTACATTTTATTTGTATGTTTGTTTACTGTCACATTTCCCCCACATGAATGCAAGCGGCATGAGCCCAGGTTCTATACCTGCTTTTTATCCATACTGTCTGGCTTATCGTAGCTATGCAATATAATTTCTTGAATAAATGAATGCCCTTTCACAAACTTCTCAGCCTGGAGTGCAACAAAAATGGTAAAATTTATTTTTCATTAATAGCTCGAGCACCATGATGATATTACAACTGGAGCAAAGACAGGAGGTACACGTGTATAGTCAGTAATAATAAAGACGTTTTATGGATAGTTATGCTAACCCTATTTTTCTATTGGATTTCATTGACCGCCTTAAAAGCAAGTGATAGGGAAAGAGCGCAGAAGGATTGGGTTAGACATCCTATTCTATTCTGCTGTATCTAGACACTCTCTGTTATAGAGAACATCGTGCAGTCAAGAAGCTGGGATATGTATCACTGTGGGTTCCTTTTAAAGAAATGAATATTCATATCAACTTTTATGTCACTTTGACGGGGTTAAGTAACGATAAAAGTCAATTATCCTTTATTTTCTCTAAATTTGTAAATATTCTTTTTCTGTCCTCCCAGGAAGCATGACTGGGAGCAGAGACTTGGTAAAGCTATTGTTTTAGCTCCCTCTGCTGGTGGTGAGTGATGCTTTTAAGGGAAGGCGTGTAGAGAGTGCAAGTATTGCCAAAAGGGTCGGGACTCCTTTACCATTGCTGCTGCGCTCCCTGTGGTAAAGGGAGGAAGCACACATGCTCTTTTAAAACAATTTTTAACAGCCATGTTGAGATACAGTTTGCAGGGCACAAAACTCACCTGTTTAAAGTGTGTCACTCAGTAGTTTTTTAGCATGTTTGTACAATTGCACAACCATCATCATAATCTTCTTTTAAAATATTCACCTCCTCCCAAATAAACCTTCCATCCATTACCCAACACTCCTCGTTTTTCACTCCATTCCCTCCTGCCCCTAGCATCCTAGCAACCACTAATGTTTCTTTTTCTATAAATTTACCTATTTTGGACATTTTGTATAGATGGGATCGTATTATTATGTGGTCTTTTTGCATTTCCTTACTTCAGTTAGTGTGCTGTTTCGAGGTTCATCGTATTATAGCATGCCTGGGTCACTACTAAATTGCTTTTTATTGCTAAACAATATTCCATTTTGTAGACATGCCACATTTCATTGATCTTTTGGTTGATTGGTGGGCATTTGGGTTGTTGTCTGCACTTTTTTTTTTTGCAATTATAAACGATGCTACTATGAACATTCGTGTACAAGTAGTTTTCGTATGGACACATGTTTTCAATTCTTTTGTGCATATACTTAGGAGTAGAATTTCTGGATCGTATCTATATTTAACATTTGAGGAACTGCCAAATTACTTTCCAAAGTGGGTGCTCTGTTGTACATTCTCACACACATGCTCTTTCGGATAGATTTGAAAAGTAGTACTTTATTATTACTATTATTATTATTTTGAAAAGTAGTACTTTAGCGAAAGAAAACTTAAGTTTAATAAAACGGCTTACCCTTATTCTTCTGTTTTACTCAAGTCCTTTAACTTTGCCTTCATTTGCTTTTTTACTGTTATTCACTTTATCTCTCTGTCTCCATTACTACTGTAAAATCCCTTTACTTTTCTCTCCTGTAAAGATGGGTGATGAAATGATGCCTAAGCTTCTACTCAACTCAAAAATATTAAGTGAGAATGGAAAACCAAAATATTGTCTTGATTGCTAGCTTCCTCAGTGACATTGCTGTAAAACTCCTGGGAAATGGCTTCTTGTGTTGACTCTAGAATCAGACTATCTGAATTTAGATCCTTGGTCCGCCACTTTCTCACTGGGCAAAGACTTAATTTTCTTTTCCTTTTTTTTTTCTTTTTAAAAGATTTTATATATTTAAGAGAGAGAGAGAGAGAGAGAACACGTAGAAGTGGCAGGAGGGGCAGAGGGAGAAGGACAAGCAGACGCCCCACTGAGAAGGGAGCCCCACGTGGGGCCCAATCCCAGGACCCCGAGATCAAAACCCGAGCGGAGATCAGATGCTTCAACAAGTGAACCATCCAGGCACTCTAAAGACTTAATTTTCCAAGTCATATGTGTAAAATGAAAATAATAATAATGATAATCTAATGGGACTGTCATAGAGACTTAACTGAGACAAAGAACTTTGCACGTGTGCGGGCGGCTCTCAGTAAATGCCGGCCGTTCTTCTGAGTCTGCCTTACTTCCTCTGAGCTCTTGGGATCTGGAAGTGGAACTATGAGTAGGTCGACGGATGTAGAGATGGCTCCTGGAAAAGGACAGGTGCTCCATTACGTAAGGGCTCTTCGAGAAAGCAGGAAGAGGAAAAGAATAAACCATCAGGATGGGTCCTGTTGTTTGAATGTGTACATACATGGGATCTTGAGTCTGTATCTGCATCTTTGGAAGCAAAATGCTTAACCTTGGTGAAAATTTTGTGGCATCAAAGGGCTGAAAAGTAGGATGAAACAGAAACTTCGAACTTCTTATTAACTTAGCTCCTCTAAAACTTTTTTGGGTCCATTTTTTCTATTTAAAATCTTACTAAAGCAATGAGCCCGATCTACAAAAGATGCTTATGCATGTATATACCCAAAATTTGCATAAACTTTCAGGATATTCATGAACTGAGGCACCAAAGACCGCAGAAGTCCATGTTAAATAAGTGCTGCATTAAGCATGAATGATTATTTATGTAGCTCCCCGTTAGGCATTATGAAATTCTTTATTTTTACCTTAAAAAATTCCACTTTCATTTTCCTTAGAGAACTTGGAAGATGAATGTAAAGTTATCTGTGCTCGAACCATTAAAATGTTCAATTCATTTTTTCCCTATAGTTTTTTTTTTAAAGATTTTATTTATTCATCTGACAGACAGAGACTACAGGTAGGCAGAGAGGCAGGCAGAGAGAGAGGGGGAAGCAGGCTCCCTGCTGAGCAGAGAGCCCAATGCGGGGCTCGATCCCAGGACCCTGGGATCCTGACCCAAGCAGAAGGCAGAGGCTTTAACCCACTGAGCCACCCAGGCGCCCCTTCCCTATAGTTTTAAAAAAAAGATTATACTCATAGAATTTAGGGAAAGATAATATGAGCTTAAGCTTAAGAGACCAAAAAAAAACCAAAAACCAAAAACCAAAAAACAAAACAAAAAAAACCCCAAAACCAAACTCAGAGAACAATGTCATAGCTCCCAAGTATGTAAAGATTCTTTAGCATAACTGTGAGGAGACAAGGCCCGTGTTTGTGAAAGCCTTGAACTTTTTGTATGCAAAAGTAGGAGAGGGGAATGGAGAACGTGATGGCCTTTTCTCCAGGCTGGAATGGACAAGGGAGGCAGCACTGGGGGAGGACCGTGGTCCCTTTTGATATTTCCAGGAGCCTCGAGATCTGTGAATAGTCTAAAATCTTCTAGATTTGGAGCTCTATCAGCTTCTCCAAGACTATGAAGACAGAGGAGGTAGAAAGTGGCTCGTGCTTTGAGGTTCATGCCCTCCTGGTTGAGGAGTTCCCATTTGATCTCTAGAACTTACAAGATAGAGTTGGGATCAGATGTGAAATGAGGGCAGTTGTTTCATTTTTATGGGGGCGCTCATAATTGAGGATGCTGCCTCAAGATTTCCCCTGAGTTCTGCCCCCTTCATCAGCTAAATTCTCTTATCTGTTCAATTCCTCTCTGCTTGCTTCCCACTGCCTCAAATACCCAGCCCCATAGGTATGATGTGAGATATACTCTTCCTATGCCTACGAGCTCTGGTTAGATTCATGATCTGGTGTTGTACTACAGAGATAAGGTCAAATTTTAGCCTTTCACTCTTACCCATACATCTAAAATGAAACTCTGAATTCTAAATCAAGAAGCTCAATCTCCAATATGGGAGCCAATCGAAAAAATTGTACTGACATGTATAAATTGGATTATTTTTATGGCTTCAAATATGTTACGTTTACTCTTAGGAACTTGAAGGTTATAAACTGCAACTCCAATTTGCTACTGTGAATAAGATGATAATCAAAGATTTTATTGTGTATTTTTTTTTCCATGAGAGCTCTTTGGACCTGTAATGCAAGAGGCATTTCAAATTTAGGATTGCCCTTAAAAAAAAAACAACGCCACATATGTTAAATTGTGCACTTAGTTTTTAATGTGGAAGAACACATTCCAGATTCAATGAATTAACAAAAATTTTCAGCACTCTAAAGTGTATTTGCAATTAAGACACTGCATTTGCTGTAGGCTGGCTGATTCTTTCTCCTGGAAAGCTTTGTTTCCCTGTGAAACCAAAAATCCTGCCATTGATCTGTGCTCACAAAACCCTGTTGATTTAAACAGGACTCCCAGAGGTGGAACAGCAGCAAAACCAAGAGACTCAATTTACTGAGCTTGGGTTACAGGAAATATATTTAATAGCAGACAGTTCCTGTTTTCATTGTTTTCCATCTAAGTTCCTACAAAATCAGATTGTCTCTAAATAGATGCTGCTGCCATTGGGACAAGGTTCAGTTTCACATCCCTAAAGAAATAAAGAGTTTTGTAAAAATCCACTGTACCTTGGCCTCACGTATAATGAGCCTAAGTCAAGCCTGAAGGATCAAGATGGATATCACGCTAAAACAGTGATAGAATAACAACACCAAAGATGTGAAACATACACTTTTCTGGACTTTTTAATATAGTCCTCAGTAAGCAAGGAGTGGCTTGCTGGTGGATGGACGTGAACAGGATTTTCAATTGAGAGTAATCTGTTTTGTGTATTTTAGAAGCATAACAGAGGTTGGTCTTAATGATTTCTGGGGCAAGAAAAGAGGGTAAATAGTTTGAGAAAACTATTGTTTTAGTTATAGTTATAGAAAATAGTTATAGAAAACTATGATCGTTCCCATCTTTGGAGAGATCCTGGGTTTGGCAGGATTCTTGGAATTTTGCCTTGACAGAGATGAACTCTGACCAAACAGCACTAATGCTAAGGCTATTGATGGTGATGATGATGATGATGATGATGGCTAGTATTTTTTTTTTTTTAAGATTTAATTTATTTGAGAGAGAGAGCACGAGAGGGGCGAGGGGCAGAGGGAGAAGCCAACTCCCTGCTGAGCAGAAGGCCCAATGTGGGACTTGATCCTTGGACTCCAGGATTATGACCTGAGCCCAAAGGCAGTTGCTTAACCAACTGAGCCACCCAGGTGCCCATGGCTAGTATTTGTTGAGCACAGTGTATGCCACAGGTCCTTTGCCAAGCGCACGTGTGCACACACACACACGCACACACACACACACACACATATATACACACATATATATATATATATAATGATATATACACATATGTACATATGATCTTATTTAATATAATAGTTCATAATGTTTAGACACCTCAACCCTGGATGGCTATATAGTATGATGGTTAAGGGAAGGTATAGGGTTTTTTTTGTTCTTCTAGCACCAATTTAGTGATCTTTAAGTAAGTTACTCTCTGAGTCTTAGTTTCTTAATCTGTGAAATAGCACAATAAAGCTTACCTCCTCGGTTTTTGTGAAGATTAAATAATACAGGCCAACAGAAGAGACAGACAACCCTGCAGTTCTAATCCAGTGAGATCCTTGGGATGTAGATGGAGAACACTGGGCACAGCTTGCAGGAGGATTTTCTGCTCTCCCAGGTCTTTGGAGATGCAGGACTCCCTCCAGGAATTGTCCTCTCAGTGGAGGCTTGGGTTATGGATGGGAACAAGTCAGGAGAAATGCAGGGGAGGGTGCTCTAGATTGGCGGATTTGCATGTTCTTGGGGAATTACTTATGTCTGTCCAGCTGCAAGGGTGGGGAGTGGGCAGGTTGGGAAAAGTAAGCAAGCCCTTTTCCTACAGGAGTTTGGAGGACATTCTAGGGACTTTGAACTTTCTCCTGAGGTCAGAGGGGAGCTGGTAAAGAGTCTTAAGTGGGAGAGTGACATAATTAGATGTGCTTTCAGTGATATTCACTCTCTTTGAGATGAAAGATACTGTGTGAACAGAGACCCTTTCTTGACCCTACAGTAGAGCAAACCTATGACTTTGGCCTTTTTGGTTTTAGGACTGTTGTCAGGTGACAAGAAGTATCATCAAGCAGGTATATGACTCCTGCTGCTCAGATTTCTGTTTTACCTCTTACGGCCCTAAATAATTTCCTTCTCGAAGTGGGGTAGTTCAGAGGGTGGGAAAGGGGAATTTCTACCTACAGATAAGGTTGTGGCCCATGGTGTGGGCCACACAAATACATTTTTTCTTGAGTTGCCTTATTGCCTATACTTAATATTTTTAATATAGCTAAAATGTAGTCTTCAGGTTGAGTTTCAACTGCTTTCTTTTTGGTTGCAACTATTTACTGAGAGTTGGTTAGGCAGAGGAAATCATTTCCTAATGTTCATCTAAGTAAAACAATAATAAGGAATGTTTGTAGACACTTTGTCTCTTCTTACTCCCAACCTGGCTGCTGTTATTTGAGTGAAATACACAGTGAAATCCAATTGCCTACATGATTTTTGGGGTGAAGGGGATGGAAGGGTTATCTGTGTCTCTGCTTACTCTGAATAGAAAATTGATTCTATTTTATTATCACAATCTTACATTCCCCCCAAAGTCTAAGAAAATCATCTTTAAAACAAAATTAGATAGCAGTGCTTTCTAGGGCATATTTTATTAAATGATTAGCAATTACTATTTTATAAAATGTGTATTCAAATGTCAATACGTGCATAGTTATAAGGTTAAAAGTTAGGTAGGACAAAAAAATTTAAAAAGTCACATTGGATTGTTTGGCTTCCTGGGGAAGCAAGTATTAACATATTGAAATCAAGTAAATAGTTATTGAGAACTCCATATGTTCTAGATTTGTGGTAAAATTAGAAAGTTTTAATATACCCACAAATAATAACCTATGCCTACTACCCAAAGGGTAAATAATTATAATTTCATTTCAAGAGAAATTAAATGATATAACTTTTATTGGAAAATTTTAGAATTTCCTAAGAAAGAAAAATATGTATAATGGAAATCAAATATATTTGCTTTGAGTTGCTGGTGAAGTGACTTAGCACTCTTGGAGCACTTTATGTTTTACTAACATTGTTGTTAAATCCCATCTGGTGTTTGTAAAGTCTTTTACTATCCCCTGCTGGGACAGGCAGACATTGGTTTGAATGACTGTGTGTTCCCAAAATATTTTAAAAAGTATCTGGTGGATTTTTACCAACTGTAGCAGGATAATAGAAGACCACATTTCCATTATGATGCCTTTAGGAATGGAGACAGATGTCATCAGGTCACAAAAGATCCATCAGTTTTACACTGTGTGACATTTGGGGAAGAATGTACATGATTAGTGGTTTTCAAAAGTTGTTTGGAATTCAACATTCTGTGCAGATATTACTTGAAAAATATTTATAGGTTCTGAGTCAGTGAGATACAATTTATTCCTCCAGGGAATTCATTTGAGAATGTGTGGAATATTGCCTTGAACCTTAGTCATTCCAACATTTTCCCTGGAAGTATCATTATTGTCAATAAACAGGTTGTTCTGCCTCCTTGAGTGATTTTTATTGTCTGATGATCACCCTATATTTTGGAAATCAACAGAATCTTTGTAGGGAGAGAAAATAATTCAGCGAGAATTTATTGAATCATGTCTAAGTTCTAGGCAGTCTTACAGGGATTGGGGAAAATGAAAAACAATCAGACATGATTCTTATTCTCAGATAACTTATATTGTTCAGGCAAGGAGATAGATAAAAAACAAGATAAGCTGTTTAAAAAATGGACTATAATAAAGATGTTTTACTGATACTGAGAAGGGAATATGAAACTTGATTGGGGGATGACAAAAAGTACCATGGTGAAAATAAAATGGGCCTTGAAGGATAAGCATAATTTAAGGAGGTCACATATGTAAAATAAATAGTAAAATTTAAAATGTATCATATTCCAAGGTAAATGCATATAGGAGTCAGAATGTAGTAAAAAAATTAAGCATCAGCCTTCAGTTCAGGTCATGATCCCACAGTCCTGGGATCAAGCCCGGCATCGGGCTCCCTGCTCAGTGGGAAGCCTGCTTCTCCCTCTGCCACTCTCCCTGATTGTGCCCTCTCATTCTCTTTCTCTGTCAAATAAATAAAATCTTAAAAAAAAAAAAAAGAATTTGTGGACAGACACCTGACTTTTAGTCTTGGCTCTGGAACTAACAGTGTAAACTTAAGCACGGCTTAGCTAACATTTTTTTGAGTCCTTCTACCATCTTGGGCACTGTTTTAGGTGCTGGAGTTACAATGCTAACTGTGGCAGTCCGGGCATCTAATAGCATGCATTTTAGTGGGAGGAGATGGGAAGAAATAAGTGCAAAAAACAATAAAAAATGACAACAGCAAGGAAATTAGTACTGAGATAAAATAAAACTGGGTAGCGTGATAGGAAGATGAGAATACATACAATACATACAATAAAAGCTTTTGGATACTAGAGGACACTTTGCAGAATACATCCTCAGGACAAAGCAACAGCCTTCCCTATGCTTATGTCTTCCGGCAATACTGTTTGGTCTTCCGGCAGTACTGTTTCACGGTCTCAGAAGGGTTTATCTAGCTTTTGATAAAGCTCTGTGTCATATCACAGACTCCTATTGTCTATGTTGAGGTTCTGCCTTTGTCTTAGGCAGAACAAACTCACAACATTGACTCAATGTTGGTGTTGTCTTCCAAAACTCAGTACGGGCTTCCTCAACCCTTTAGGACCTTCCCCCTTTCACCCAAGACACCTGTCTTTTGGGGAATGTTCCAGATATTATACTTTTTACTTAGGCTAAATGTACCTCAACTCTCCATTGGCCCATCAGTGTCAGGTAAGTGCCTATGTTCCAAATTTAGATAATTGAATTCTTATTTGCATTCATTCCTCAAATCCTGCTCTTGAGTAATCATAATCACGTAACTATTTAAAAAAATTTAGAATTAGCTAGTATTTTTTTTTCTGTATTTTTTAAAATAGTCTCCAACACATACAAGTGCTTAAATTGCCATTTAATCATGAAGCGGATTAACATTCATACTCGAAATTCAACACATTATAAATAAGAAATACAAAAGTTTCCTGGGTAACAGACTTAATTTCATTTATAGGTTCACAAAATATACTTGATTTTGTTCATAGAGAAAGGCAGAGTGACCATAGAACTCTTGATGGGTCATTTCAGCCGGGGGTGGGGGGGTGGGAGGGTGGGGGGTAGACGGAGAGGAGAGGTGCCCTGAGGGCAGAATGCAGAGCCCTTATAGGGTTCTCAGCTGGGCACCTGGCTCAGCCTCAAGGGAAGAAAGTCACAGGTATTTATGTCAATACTAACTTAAATTTTAAAAATAAATTACTTTCCTTTTGTTAAAAATTTTAACATAGTTTGTGCTTAGTTGGAGTGAAGATATGGTGTCTATGAAATTAGTAACTGAGACATTTTTTGAAGATAAAAGTATAGATTTAAAAATATTTATAATTGATGAGATCTTATTACAGTATATCTTATATATCTTTCCTTTTAAACCTAGGTCTTAAATAGGACATTATTATTCCTTAATTCATAATTCTGTTTGTTTTTTAAGGAGGCCTGAAACTTCTATAACATCTATTTATCACCTCTTACCAGTGACTTGGCAAATTGACTTGTCTCTTCCCTCCACCGTTTTCATTTACAGTAGACCTGAGGATCTTGAGAATCTTCTTGTTGTAGATCCCTCACTTATGTAGTTGTTTGGTAGGAGAGTTAATTTTGCTATTGGTGCAAGCATCACATCCAGGCACAACAGAGAGCCATGTATTGCTTTCCCCTTGTGAGGGGCAGATACCATGAAGGAATAGGAAATGATTCCTCAGTCTGTTTGGCATGCTAAGCTTTAAAGAACATTCAATTAGATAGTGGGTGAAAGCACTGCTTTGAATTTTCTTTCAATTCTTCTCATTAATTTAAAAGATAATCTTAGTTTGCCATTAATTATATTAATAATATCTTTTGAACACTTTGAATCTTTCATTTTAAAGGAGTAGGATTCATACTCGGAGTCTTGGTCGGTATTTATGTAGCATTACAGACTTTTTCCCTTATTCTTTTTTGTATCTTTGAAAATAAAGTTTTTTTTTAAAAAAAGACATTGATTTTAAAGAAACATTTACGTAAATAATAAGAGAAATACATTTTGAAACCAGATATTTCAAATAAGTGAGAATTGTACTTGAGTCATTAAAGCTTGTGGAGTACTGGTATTACTGGTAAGGGCACAGACTGTGGACTCAAAGACTGTCTCTTCCATTTAGTCCATCACTTGGACTTAAACTCCTTTCTAAGCTTCAATCTTCTCAACTCCAAAATGTAATAATAACAGGACCTGTCTCATATGACTATTTTGAGGATTAAATGAAATTTAATATTAAGTCCTTAGCACATTGTAAGCATTCAGTGAATGTTAGCTTCCTCTACTTCTACTGTTTCTATTAGCTCTACTACTTTTGTCTATGTTTTCCATTTATCATGCACAAATGTTGAGTAGAAACTAAAAATTACAGATAATACAGATCTAGTTTCATTACCATAGCTTTATTTTTATGAGTACTTTAATAAGACCCTTTACTTCCTTTTAGATAACTAGTGACGAAAAGGTATTGAATTATGATTGATAAGGTTGATGAGATTTCTGGGAATAATAAGAGTAAAGTATGAGGGTGATTGGTGAGCAAAGGAAATTTAAGAAGAAAAACACAGGGGCACCTGGGTGGCTCAGTGGGTTAAGCCTCTGCCTTCGGCTCAGGTCATGATCTCAGGGTCCTGGGATCAAGCCCCACATCGGGCTCTCTGCTCAGTGGGGAGCGTGCTTCCTCCTCTCTCTCTCTCTGCCTGCCTCTCTGCCTACTTGTGATCTCTCTCTGTCAAATAAATTCTTTAAAAAAAAAAAGAAGAAAAACACAAAATCAATATAACTCTTGGGTTGACCATGAAAAACTAAGAGTCTAACTAAACTAGGAATTCAGAGCCTTTGACTTAATACTCTTCATTTTCCCCATTCTAGGTAGATTTTATTTCTTCTGTATTCTACTTTATTATGTTCTTCAAAGATTTTCTATATCTATGAGGTATAGGTGATATATAATGAAATGTACTGTACCTTTTAGAGTCAAATAATTATATTTTATTTACTAAAGATTTTATTTTTAAGTAATCTCTACACCCAATGTGGGGCTCAAACTCACAACTCCAAGATCAAGAGTCACATGTTCTATTGACTGAACCAACCAGGATCCTCAGGAGTCAAATAATTTTAGAAGAAGGTATGTGAGGCAGCAAGTATAGTGATTTTCTGCTTGTTCACAGAGGTGTACTGCTGGTATTCATTCAAAAGAAGAAATGAATTGATTATTTATGTAATAAACTGTAATTTCCTTTGAAAAGACTTACAACAGACTTCACTATAAAGTGACTTAATGAAAATGCCCTAAGTAGAGCGCCAAGACCATTCATTGAGTAAGGGGCAGTTTTTTTCAACAAATGGCGCTAGGAAAACTGAATATCCACATGCAAAAAAAATGAAGTTTGGACCCTCCTCTTACACCATATATAAAAATTAACTTGAAATGGACCAAAGACCCAAGCATAGAGCTAAACCTATAAAACTCAGAAGAAAACATAGAGCAAAACCTTCATGACATTGGATTGGCAGAGATTTCTTGAATATGACACCAAAGTCCCAGGAGACAAAAAAAAAAAAAAGTTGAATTTCATAAAAATTAAAAACTTTTGCACATCAAAGAATATTATCAAGAGAGTAAAA